>JAECMU010156036.1:0-10719 GCA_016106625.1 Dracogyra subfuscus | reverse complement strand
TTGGACGAAAGAGCTTGCTTTGCAAGCTCTTGTGCCCACGACAGGTGTGCGCTACAACAGCTTGTTCTGAATGTGCATGTTAAACCCTATGACATGACATGACATGGTCAATATTTAAATTATTATTTACAGACGAAATGTTACCTGGACATTGGGACTTATTTTTAAATCACTGGCAGGATTCAGACAATTCAGACAACAATTTGTAATAAAAACATTACTGATTAAACATTTCACGTCCTGGAAATTTATTTTATATCCTGGAAATGTCCTGGAATTTTATGTTTATTCCAAGTGTAAGAACCCTGATAAGGGCAATTACAGTATGTTTTTTTAATATTTATTATTACATGCCCTCAAATTATTTTTGGCAGAAAACCTGATTGTTAATAACTTGGTGACATTAACCACTTTCGGTCACTAGATTAGGACCTGCACGTTAATAACGCACTGTCATGAACAACACAAGAGCTGAAGTGTGTGCCTAGGACAGTGTGCTTGAACCCTGCTTAAATATTGACATTGAAAATAAAATTTAAATGAAATATGACATCTCTATTAAACAAATTCCCATTGCAGCTAAAAGTTAACATAATATAAGAAGTTTTCTTAAATTTGAGAGAACGCTGTGTAATATTTATAATATTACACAGTGCTGTCTCTCAGATGTTGATAATTGAAATGTTATTGGTTACTTCACGTTGTCAAGCTGTTAAAATATTGCAACAAGATATTACTATTTTAAGATTAAAAAGTTGTCTCTCTTAAAACAAAATTTTAATTGTCTTAATAAGTTTTCCATATTTCTTCATCTATATAAATATTTTTATAGTAATGAAAGACATGTTAAGTGAGATGGCTGCTTCGTACGGTATCAGATTGTATCACATGCCCATCTGTGGGCCCATTGGATTATTTCTCATTCCAACCAGTACACCAGGACTAATATATCAAAGGTTGCTACTAATTGAAAAATGTAGCGGGTTTCTTCTCTATGACTATATGTCAAAATTACCAAATGTTTCACATGGAATAGCTGGTGATTAATATAATAAAAAATCAATGTGTTCTAGTGGTGTTGTTAAACAAAACAAACTTTAACTTTACATTATAGAGAAAATCTGGTCAAATCCATCTTGCTTATCCTCTTTTTTTCTCACTTCTACTGGTTTATGCTCATTTTGGTTTTAATCTTCAGATTAAGATAGAAGATGCGATTGTGAAAGAGAGAGATAATAAACTCATGTCTCTGTGTAGAGATTGTGAAATAACAATGGAGGAACTGGATAAAATGGTGCAACCCATAATCGACTCCTGCACAAAAGACTCCATTATGGTATGTCCCAAGACCTCGAGCAACAAAGTTGGCCTTGTGAAGGTCAGATAAAATTATTGATTATACAAATAATTAATGTAATTGCCTATTTAGAATAGATGTTTTTCTTGTATTAAGATGTCAATATATTTTTGTCTTCTATAGCAGTTTATATCTATTATAGTTTTTACAATTAAATCAAAGTGAAAATGGAAGCAACCACAAAACAAAATCATGTTATATACTGTATTAAATATTTCGACAACCTGTTACTGCAGTACTGGCTACTTCTTCCAATAAATAACATTGTATGTGGTCTAACCCATAACATTGATTTCCTGTAAAGGGGTGAAATCTAGTTCATTTGGTAGAGTGCTCGCTTGAGGTGCTTATTGTGTAGGTTCAAACCAACTCGGTGGACACATTCTTTGGTTGGGGGTTCTTTTGTGTCCGAACAGGTGCCCTAAGACTGGTACACCAATGTCTGTGGTTATTGCTGTCCTGTCTGTGCATATAAAAGGTTGCTTGCTACTAATGGGAAAAGGTAGCAGGTTACATGACAAAAATTACCAAATGTTTGACATCCAATAGCCTGTGGTTAATAGCTCTAGTGGTGTCGTTAAACAAAACAAACTTTGATTTCCCTTGATGTATGTTTTTAGTAGTCCCTAGTCCATGCTCCATGGCTGGTTCATAAAGGCCAATGTATTTACTAACCTATCTATGAGAAAGTGCATGCAAAATATATCTTATGTCTTTCTTTTTTATATATAGAAATAACCCATGTGGCGCGTTTCTTCCTTCGCGTCTTTCAACCAAGTGTTGAAATACACGTAACCACATGACAATTTCATGTTTAAAATTTGATATACGCCAGTTTTCATATTTTGGACTTAGCCATGAAGGTACACTGATGTTAGTATACCTCAACAATAGGATAAAAATAAAGTTTCTGTCAAAATGCAATCTATGCCCATTGAACAAGAAGTTGAAACTACTTTGTGTGAGGTGTTGAAGTTTAATTAAACCAATGTTTTCTTTTATTTGAAAATGTCAGCATGGCAAGAACTGGATTCTGGCTCACTGCGTGTCCTCAGATCACTGTAATCTGATCACCCAGTATCTACTGAAAAGGTGAGTACCATTTTATAGCTACTCATTTGGGCAACTGTAGACCAGGGGCCTAATTCACTAAACTCTCGCTACTTTGCATGTCACAATACAATGCTAAAAGACTTAACAAAGAGGATGCTTTGTTGTCTGGCAGAGCCTAAGAGACCTTTGTGAGTTTGGCTCCTGGGCCCAATTTCGCAAAACAGCATAAGCCAAGTTTTTCACATAAACGTAAATCTACAACTAAATGACAATTGTTATTACTACTAACAAACTGAATTGAAGTACAAACATTTAATTTTCTTTGGTCTTTAGAATGCTCCACCTTCCTCAATGATGTAAGTTTCCGTGTGAAATTGATGCCAAACACATGTAAACATATGACCTGGATAATTGCTATATGTAAACTTACCATGTTTAGTGAAAAAAGCCCCAGAGCCTCGTTCCACGAAGCGATCTTAGCACTACTGTTTCTGTAAACACCTACCATCGAACTTAATGATAACAATTGATGTCAATAAGAAATAAACTGCTGTCAATTGAGGGCATCACTGATGGCACTTTGTGCCCTCAGATAAAAATTCCTACTGTCGGTAAAGATCCTCACCAATTTCTACGTTTGAGCCTTGCTATCGGGACCTTAATTGTTTTCTACGAATGCCAGGCAGTTCCACGAAGCGGCATAACTTACTATCATCGTAAATTACTGTGAAAACTTACAATAGGTACAAGGCATTTGTAAGATACTAACGTAGATGTCAAATGACAGTTAGATGATGAGTTGATAATTTTCTAAGAATGATACAAACTTTTTTTTGTACAAATGGATCTAATATATACCAAATACCTTTGATGAAACTTGACGTTTGATGAAAAGCATGCTAGTACATATGACCTTCTTATGAAAATGTGGGAAATAACTCATGTCATATACATTCAGCAATTATCGTTTTGCAAATAAACTGACAAAGTTAGTGCTTGGATGTCCGATACCAAGATGTTCCCAAAAGTCTTTTAACTAATTTATTATTTAACTACATGTAGTTCGCGCTTCTTCGCAAAGAAGATTTTAATCATTAAAGGGGCACTTACTGCTGCCATAAGGTTGCTTAGTGGAACAGCTGTAAAATTTACGGTGCTAGTTGTAAATTAACCTTAGCTACAATTCCTTCGTGGAACGGGCCCAGCCCTCTATTTCATGTCTTTTTATTAAAACTAATATTGAGATTTATATTAAACAAATATTCTGAGAGTACTGCTAAGACATTACATATTCACCAGGTACAAAACAAACCATTTATTTGGACAAGTGAAAATATTGGCAGATTAGTAGATTTTTACATGTATTTGTTTGGTGGTATAGTAAAAAAAAAATCTACTTATTTCATCTTTTTCTTTGTTTTAACTTATCTTCATGCCTATATCCAATTAAGGTTCAAGCACGCTGTCCTGGGCACACACCTGAGCTATCTGGGCTGTCTGTCCAGGACAGTGGGTTAGTGGTTAGTGAGAGAGAAAAGGGTGTAGTGGCCTTACACCTACCCATTGAGCCCTTAAGAACTCCCTCTGGGTTGGAGCTGGTACCGGGCTGCGAACCCTGTACCTACCAGCCTGTAGTCTGATGGCTTAACCACTGCACCACCAAAGCTGGTTGTTTATTTCTATCACAGTCCACTACTAGGCCCAACAAATGTTCATACATGTAGCTCCAAAATGTAAGGCCCATAACTCTGTGAAAAATTAGTAAGTCACCATGTATAACATTTCATTATAATGTGTTTGTTTTTTGTTTAACGACGCACTCAACACATTATAAGTACGGTTCATTTCATTATAAAGCTATACATTAATTTTCAGCTTGATATCTAGATTTAAGCATTGAGAATTTTGTTTGTGTCTTTTACGTTCAAGGGCCATAACTGTCAAAAAAGGATAAATCCTCAAGTTGAACTTTATCTCTAACATTACATGATAATGCTATACACCATTGATAAAGCTATACACCAGATTTCAGCTCAATGTCCTGAGATATTGTGAAAAACAAGGTCTGTAAATTTATATGTGGGACAAATAAACAAGCAGATGAGGCATAAGCATATTTTTAAAATGTGTGGAAATGTTCTCCTTATTTGAAATTTCTCACCTGCATTGTGTTTAGCTAATCAAATATACAATATGCTCTAAATGCTACAGAGTATATTACAAAATGTAAAAAACAACAACTGATGTTGGACTAATGCTTCCTACCTACATTGTTAGGGAGTAGAAATCGCTGCTGGAGAGTAGAATGTAAAAGATGCTAGAGCCCCTGATGAGTAGTTTTGCGTAGATCTGATCTACATTTAAAAAGCTGACTACCAGACTATATTGCCAATTGAACCAGTTAAGTGCTTATATATGTCCTTAAAATTAACTTATTAAGAAAGTTTGCTGATCGGCTAAATCCGGTTGTTTATAATAATCACTATCGGAAAATTTAGTGTTTTGTTTCTGAATCCAAGTACGAAACTGCTGTAATGTCCTGATTATTGCAATAGCCAGAGGAACATTCAGAAGATTCAAAGCTCGAATTAACTCCGTCTGCTTTTTTCGCAAGGCTTGCTTTTTATTAAAGCACCGCCTGATGTGCTGTCGGTCTAGGATCGATCCCCGTCAGCTAACCACTGCGTTTTTTTCTCGACATAACCATATGTCCGATGCCGATATAACCGTACTTATAATGTGTTGAGTGCGTCGTTAAATTTTTTTTAATAATAATAATTTATTAAAGCAATTCGATTTAATGCTTGTATACAGAACCTTATTGATATATATATACGAGTGCATGTTTTTAAACATAGGCGTACAGGCTCCCATTTTTGTAAGGGGAGGGGGGAGGGGGGGTAGGCAGGTTTTTGCCTGAATTAAAACAGTCTGAATTTGGATAACAACATTTAATCATATTAGCATTACTGCCAGAAAGCTTAAGGTTGCAAATGAGTGATTACAAATTGTTACATGGATTTTTGAGTGTTAAATGATGGAAATACATGGTAGAAATGGCACAGGTTAGCAATTTATTTTAGAGTAGAATGATGGAAATACGTACGTGGTAAAATGGTCTCAGGTTAGCACATTTTTTGCCCAGATTTGAAGTTTTGCTTTAGTTCCCAGCCCACCTGCCTCGTATGCTTATGTTCATAACACATGGTACATACTCTTGTAACAGTCAAAATGAATAAAATTATCTTAGCAGTTCTGATTTATGCAGACCCTCTAATTTTTCTTCTCAATATAAAATATATTTTTGTGTGCTTTTTTTCTTCAGAATTTGTAGCAAAGAAGCTCCATTTCAGACAAGATTACATCTGATTTATCTTACAAATGATCTGTTACATCACTGGTAAGTTGCCATTTACACATGACATATAAAATTTAATTTACAGTTAAAATCATTATAATTTTTATTTCATAACAATGACATTAATAACATAATATTTCATTTATCTTGTGCATTCAAGTGTCAGAAATCTTTTATTTCTATCTTCCATTTTATTTAATGCTTTTCCAAAGTAGTGATAAGTTTTAATGAAATAATGTTTCTACATGACATTTATAATTGTTATTGAAACAAATGCTGAAACAAAAAATACAAGAATAGTGTTTAAACTGTTATTCATCTTTCTTTGTAGTCAGCGTAAAAGTATAGATGATTTGAAGACAGCTTTAGATAAGATGGTTGTACCAGCCTTCTGTAAGTCGAGTTTAGGCGTAGATGATGAATCGAGGCAGAAACTAAATAAGGTAATGGCTTACTGAACTACATGTGTATAATTTAAATGGGTATGTCAAACACGCACCCTCTACCGACCTTGGTTAGGCTGCTGGTGCTATCTTGCGATCCCTTCTCCCGCTGTCCCCAACCCCTGTCCTATCGTGGACGAAGGAGCTGACATAAGTCAACACCTGTGCCCATGACAGGCATGCATTACAACAGTTTGCTTTGAATGTTCACGTTAATCCCTGTTACCTGACCTGACCTGATACATTGGCGTACTCATTTGTAGTTGGCAGGATGCACCTTTTGGTGGCTGCTGCAGTCCTGAACACGAAAACCAAATTGAGGTGTGTTATTAAGTGTTTTCCCAGCTTTGATTATTAGGAGCCTTTTAAGATATTACCATATTGATACCATATAAATTCACATATACTGCAAGATAAAAATTACTGCTTGTACTAGTGTCTCGGCCATTACATTCCATGCTGGCAGTTCTGCACCTTGCTGTGATTGGTAGAGATGACTGCCAGCTTGTCTCAAGATGATCAACTACCAATTGTCCATGTAAAAATTCATACAAGATGTCATTTTGTCAATATCATATAAGGAGAAACTATACGTTAAGTGTGGATACTGTGTTCTCCAACATTGTAGACTAATGTCACAATTATGACATTGTTAGTCCCCTACCTATCCTACCTACCTGTCCTACCTACTTGTCCTACTGGATGGGTCTACTTGTTTTATCCATCCATCTGTTTGACCTAAAAAAAAAATCTTAGACTTTTTTGTAATTTAATATGGTGTTGAACTTTGGCATATAGCTTTATCTTGTAGGGTTAAGAGATCAGGTTTGACTTTCATGGTGATTTGCTATTTTTGACGAAGTTATGGCCCTTGAACTTAGGTGATAAAATGTGTAGGATAGGGGACACATATAGCTTTAGCATTACTCTTTGAATGCTTGTTTAATAATCACTGATTAAATACCATACTAAGATATTAAACTACTAAATATGACGTCATCACGATATGACAAGAACACAAAATGACGTCATGTAGTTTAAAGAGTTTGCTTTTACGGGTCTTTATTTTTGGTGTTAAATTAATAACAAAAATGCCATTTTAATGCATTTTATTATAGATTTTGAAGCAGAAAAAAGAGAACTTGTGGGCGTTTTTAAATGATCTATGAACGTGATTAAATTACAACATTATAGTAATTCTCAGAACATTGCGTAAAGTGGTTTACATCATTTCTATACAGGTTGGCCTTCATGCATGTGCGTGGAAAATAAAGGTTTTTAGAGAAAACAAATAGTTGAGGTAATAAATAGAATAACAAACTCTGTTCCAGATAATTATTTAACTCGGGACATAAATTTGATAATAACTGGTAACTCGTTTATTATCCTCTATGTAATTTACTAAAAATAAAATGTTAATAAAGCAATTTTTTATGATTTCTAATTTCTGGAATGCTTAAATGTCTTTTTCTTTTTTCAGCTTTTGACTTTGTGGGAGAAGAATAAGTATTTTGACCTTGAAACTATAGCAGTAAGTACCTTGTTTATGTGTTTTTAAAACATTTTGTTTCATGAAAACAGTAAGCAAATTTATATAGTTTTATAGTTTTTGGTAGTTATACGTTTGCTGTAATCTGTCTTTGAAGCCAGTGCTCCACAACTGGTGTAACAAAGATTGTGGTATGTACTATCCTGTCTGTAATCGAAAAGTGTAGCCCATGAAGTGTAGCCCACTACAACCTTACAGGGTTGTCAACCAAACGATTTGAATAATAAAATTAAGATTGATTATGGGTAATAAATAAGATATTAAAACTCTTTCCCATTTCGTATCCTGTTTATATATCTTGTGAAATAATGTTCAGTGTCACTCGCATTTCACTCGGAACATAAACATTATAGGAAATGGAAGCTGGTTTAATATCCTATAAATATGTATTCATTTGTCCTTGGCCTGGTTGTTCGAAAAATTAATAACTGATTAACACTAACTGTGAGTTAAATTACTTAACCCAGAGTTGGCTAGTCACTGGTTAAAAACCCATTGTTGAAACTCATTTTTAACTCTGGGTTAGCAAACTCGGGGTTACTTTTCACTAACCCGGGTTAGTCTTCAATAACTCTGGGTTAAGTACAGTTTGCCAATCAGTTTAAAGTAAATGTACTTCCTGTTGTCAACATTAAATGTGCCTGTCCGTACTACTTGTGCTTTTGTAAATTTAAAAAATGCAATTTATTGGTAGTGTTAGATAATTGTAGATAATGATGCGTAAAATATTGAGACAATTAGTGAAAACAGTAAGACGAAAACTAGCGGGAGAAGGAAGTTGCAAAAACATTCCAGATTATAAAGTTCTACAATTGATGACAGGACATTGTGGCATCGTCATTTTGGCATTGCAATAAATAATACACATGTTACGTTAATATTTTTATATGTCATATTTAATAGCTTGTATAGTTTTTATCTTTTATCTTTTAAGCTTTTCTATATATTATGAAAAATATAAATATATTCAATTCATTTCAATTTATTGCATATTACCAAACAAACTGGTGTCACCAAACAGATAAAAACAAACATACAACATCAATAACGACAGCAACAATGAATAATAATAATAATGTATACCGTATATTGCCGTGTATTAGACGACTCCATGGATAAGCCGACCCCTTAATTTGACCCTAAATACCTAGTACAAAATCATCGGCCTCGTGTATTAGCCGAAGTCATCTTTTGTCCAGCTGTATTGATTTCAATAATACTGTCAACAAATAGTCTTGTGCTTTTCTTGTTCATTGTATTTGTTTTCCCTTTAATTAATACAAACACGGTAATCACGATCTCAATCAATGCAGCAATGCTAACATCTACTATCGTAACCATGCAGTGAAAAATAATTTAGAACTGATAAATCACAACAGAAAAATAAATAATTCAGCCTGTAACAACATATCACTGCACACAAGTAATTAATTTAGTCACTGGACCGCAAAAAGTAAAATCATTGAGGCATGCTTAATCCCCCACCACACACAGAAACAAAAGATGATGCAATCCGTGACTGCTGCTGTATATGGAATGGTCATGTTACAATTTTTGGGAGTAATTATCATCCTGAAATTCATGTTATGTTGTTTCAGTCTGTAATGTTAATAATGAGCTTAATTTATTTATGGCATTACGTTAGACTTTAATGCACCCTCCCAACAAAACAATAATATTAGAAATATAATACTTGTTTGAAGAAAAAACACCGTTTTGTATTTTAAATTTGCTATATGAAAGACTGGTCCCGGCACAGGTCAAACAAAGATGGCGGACAGTTGGAAAGAATATGTTTTTACCATTGAAATGACAATAAAACAAGTAATTTTTTATTATTATTCATCAAACTTATAATGCATTTAAGAACAATGAACTGCATAATATTGTATGTTGGGTTTTTTTTATTTATACTGTGGACATATTATTGATACATAATCTGTGAAAGACTATACGGGTCTGATCAATATTTATAAGTCATGGTCGCGAGTATTTTCAATCAGAAATTTATGCTCCAATTTGTTACCTCCGTGTATAAGCCGACCCCCTTCTTTTGGAAAGTGTTTCTAGACTTCAAAAGTCGGCTAATACACGGCAATATACGGTAGGCCAGATGGACAAACACATTTTAAATTATAAATGTAAGAATAAAATTACTATGTAATAATTATCCATTATTGACCGTCATTGAGGGCAATGTCACGTTTTATGGAGCGAAGAAATTGATATTGACCTCGGTCAGTGATATTGCCTGAAATGTGATCAATAATTGTTTTTATTACATAATGTTATCCAAAAGATTCATACATTCTTGCTTTGTTTATCAGAATCAAAATACGTCAACGCTTATAATTTCCCGCAATGTGTTAAACCTGATGTGATTTAGTGATGTCACTTTATCCTGTAACACTATATGACACACACAGGAAATGGAAATGAAAAGTTGAAACATTACCAAGAAAAAAATCAAATTCGAGACATTATAACCAGCAAGATTGTCAAAATCATACTAATAGCAAATAAAACACAAAATGTGATAAATCTGAAGATTCATTTATACTGAACAGTTACCGATAACCTCCAAATGATTTTATTTTATTTGTAACATAAAATTCTGAGAGTGCCAATTCTAATGGCATTTTGATGTATCATGTACATTTCTTAAAGCCGCACTCCCTAGTTCCATCCAGCGAAAATCAATTATTATTTCGGTTAATCTACAAACCTGTAACACACATAGATCACGTTTTTATAAAATGGAGTGAAAAAGCAGATTTTATATCGATAAATACCATGGGTATCCCCATGACCCTGACCATGTTGACTATACTACAGTGTTTGAAATAATACATTTTATATATTTTGTATAAACCGCAGTTAGCCTACATTTGCTATTCGGAACCGGGTACTAGTGCGTACGGAGGGGTGTGGGGTGGGGATGGGTGTGTGTGTGTGTGGG
>JAECMU010156022.1:6419-19018 GCA_016106625.1 Dracogyra subfuscus | reverse complement strand
CGGTTCTAAGGCCCCATGGCTTGGCAACGTTTGGCTTACATGCAGATGTGGACATACCTGGCACCGGCTAGTATGTATTGATGTATGAATATATATATATTGTATGTATGTACGTATGTATGAGGGGTGTCCCAAACGTGTCACAATGATTCCAAAATATTAGGTGAAGTAGAACCACATCTAAAGTGATGAATGATCGATATTAAAATATTCCATTGTGTAGAAACTATCAGAGCAAAATAATGCTTTCAGGTACCCCTCTGATTTTTTTTTGAAAATGAATAAAACTGTGTGTCGTGCAATAATTAAGTGCTTGCATTTAAAAGAAAATGACGTTGAAGCAAATTCACGAGGATACAGTACCATAAAGTAATGGTGTGTTGATTTCGCCCATGTGAAGTGCCCACTGACAAAAATGTTAATGCTGTCCTAGACACAGTCATGAAGGACAGGCGAATCACCATTAAACAGTTAGCCTGTGTCCATAACATTAGCACAACATCGGTGGAACGAATTCTGCATGAGCATCTACACATGAATAAAGTGTCTGCAAGGTGGGTGCCAAGAAGGATAATCGCCGACCAGAAACTGTGACTCAGGATGAAGCGTGGGTTCATCATTTTGACTCCGAAAGAAAAGATCAAAGCATGCAATGGAACCATCCTGAATGACCTGTTCCCAAGAAGACCCAGTGGCAAAGTCACGGAATCCGTAGTTTGGGATGGCGGCGGTGTTATCACTGGCGCATATTATGCAAATGAGCTTCAGCAATCCCCGAGCAGAAATTACGAAGAGGTGTAAGACTGCTTCAGGCCAATGCTCCTGCTCATTCCTCGCCAGTTGCAGTTGGTGCTGCTAGTGACTGTGGCTTTGGAATTCTTCCCCACGCTGCTTATTCTCCAGATGTCGCTCTCTGAGACTTTTACTTGTTTCTTAGTCTCAAAATCTGAGCTCACGAGATGTACATTTGAGACGGATGAAGAGGTGATAGGTGCTGTAGAGGAGTTTGTAGGCGCGCAAGACAAAGCTTGGTTTTCAGAGAGGTTAACAATGCTGGAGAAACGCTGGATAAAATGTATCGAACTCAAGGGAGACTATGTAGAAAAGTGATGGAATGAAATATTTGGTGCGATCTATGTTTCATAGTCAGCCCGGAAATGTTTGGGACACCCCTCGTATGTTTTATTTTTGTTGTAATTGTAAGCCACGATATTGGATATTGATCTGAAGTGAAACTGTTCCAATGTATTGTTTGCGAAACAGTGTGAATGTCCGAGTGAGTATCAAGTATTGCACCACCAAGACAGGAGATGGAATAGAAACACTAATTGAGTTCAACACTCGTTGTCTACAGCCGCTGTGCACCAGATTGTATTATCTATTTCGATACGTTCATGTGTACTTATATGTCGCACGCTAAATTAGTCCCAATTTCATTAATAATGTGGGCATTTTTACTCTAAATGTGAACACGATCTAAGCAAATGGATATGTCCCACACAGTATCACCTAAAGATGTGTAGGAGTGGCAATCAAATTTAGAAAACGTTATATTTACCCGTGTAAAAAAAAGTTCTAATTTAAAACAATAAAGTCCAGATAGTATGTACCGGTAGTGATCGTTTACTGCATAAAATATGATAAACGGACATTAGCTGTGATTTAAACCACAATGGGTGACCTATGTCATTTTATTCTAATACAGAAATAAAGTGTGCTCAGAGCTTAGTTTTAACTACTACTGTATTTCATATTAAAAAACTCAACAACATATTTTCATTTTAAAAGGCGCCATCGTTTGATCACCGTAACTGTAATCCACACTAAAGTCGACATGGGCGAGTTTAAGCTCTGTCCAAATACTCGTAGTTCCCAAAACAAAAACAAAAAAAAACCTTCATTACTTCCGCCAGTGAGATTACAATTAATAGCATTGTCCCACATGAGTAATAAACGTAGTGTGACCGTATTCGGCGGCGTTAGTTTACCCCATATAGAAGTAGTGTACCGCTCTCGGGAAATCAACGACATCCTACATCTAAGGTTTACGGTATTGATAAATTCCGTAAAACATTTTAAAAGTATTAAGAGGAGCTTAACATAGAGCGATTGTGCAATTCGCAGATTGCGTTTTGCCACGTGCTATTAATATTTAATGCAGGTACTGATGTGTTTCGGGCTTTTGTTCTATTGATGGACTGTTTTAGACGCTGAAATCTGTGATAGTAGTGCTCAAGTAGTCAGGAAGTGATTTATTGTTAACGTCCTAGATTCCCACCTCTATAACGTTGCCGTAATGAAAGTTCTATAAACACTAAGCATCCATAGAGAGTACGTACACCTCTTAAAACCAGGCGGAACTAACTTTAAACGCCTGTTCCAAATAAACCTATTTATGCTATAACGCACCCATAACAGCCATGTCATAAACCTATCTTTTATTTACCATTATTAACCCGGTTAATAGCAGGACTTTTTTGGTGTTGGGTTTTTTGTTTGTTGTTGTTTGTTTTTTGTTTTGCTGTCAATGGGTCATTTGTTTAGAAGCCAACCCGATCTGTACACGTGCGTCTAACATTCAGGTTTAGATTCAGATTTAGGCCTACTTAACGTGCTAACCACGATATCATATTACAGATGGGGGCGACTTTAGAACTGTGATTTATTAAATATGGAAGTAAAATATGATTATAGAAGTGTTATAGAATAAATAGAATTCGCTACTCGTATTTTTAATATCTCACGAATGCACCTCGTCTAGTTAATCGGTATCTCTCCCGGCGGAGTCTCGACAAAAACAATTTAACAGAGACTCGGTGACGAAACCTTTATTTACGACACATGTACAATTACCTCATATGTCATACAAAGGAATAGTTAATAGTTATTTTACTGTTAAGTCTATGGACGGTTCCTTTAACATCTAGGAAGAGCCAATCAGATGTATTGTTATATATAATTATTTATCTACTGTAATCTATTTTCAGCATCTCTTATAACTTCACAGGAGTAGCTTTTGTGCTGTGTGTTGATGTATTTGTACTGGGGTTGTATTTAACATTGCTTCATACAGTCATTCTGCAAGAGAAAATGACAAATGGAAAATACATTTAGCCATAAGACCATTGTCAACGCTATCTTATTACAGGAGATGGATGTAGGTTTGGTGGCTAGAGAGCTCACTCGTGATGCGGTGGGTCGTAGATCGATTCATTTTGCCCCTTCCATAGACCAATTTGATTACTTTCCATTTTAGACGGACACCAAATTGCCAATGTGGGATTTTTTGTTTTTGTACTGAAGAGTCGTTAAACTTTCATTCATCCATTCATCCATTCATTCATTCATTCATTCATTCATTCACTCACTCATTCATTCAAATTTAAGACAATTCACGACTGATATAATTCGAGGACTGAGACTACAGCTGGTTATGTCCATTGTTTACCAAATACTATTCTGAATATGTTTATATAAAATAGGTGGTACGTAGTCCAGTGGTATAGCACTCGCTTGATGCGCGGTCTGTCTCGGATCGACCCCTGTTGGTAGGCTATTTCTCGTTTCAGCCAGAACCACGACTGGTATATCAAAGGCCGCAGTATGTGCTATCCTGTCTGTGGCATGATGCATATACTGACGAGCAGAAGAAAGTATACGAATGATTTCTTAAATATTTCCGTATATCAGACTGATAGTCAAAGTGCATACAAAGAATTCGATACTACTGACATCGTCCGAGCAAACACCACTCCCTGTTGTGGCATTGGCCACTGTTGTCGCAATGAATTGATGAAAAATCATTTTAACGTTTTGCATGGATTTCTTAAGTGCGTGCTGCAACCTCACCGTGGTGCAGAGGTGTAACATTATCTTTGAGAATAGTCAATACAGCACAAATTGTTTTTGTATAGTTCTTCACTTTGTTTTCTTTTTAAATCTTGACGTTTTATATTGATGTTGCTGATCACTTTAGGTTACAATTTACCATAGTTTGACACCCAATAGCCGATGTATTTTTCATGCTGGGGTGTCGTTAAATATTCATTCATTCATTCATTCATTCTTAAGTGGCAGGTGCAAAATGTGTATAAAAACGCAGAAGTATGAATGTGCAGTCTACTTGTTCATAAAATCACCCAAGATATGCCATTGGGAGGGTGCAAGTGGGAACATCGGAAGACCACGTATTACAACACCGCGGGAAGACCGCTATCTGCGAACGTTACGTTACGCTATAGGTTCTTGACCGTGACGTCATCTTCATCTAATGCTTTGGGTCGTATTGTAAGTTGACATACTGTGGTACGGTGACTAAGAGCACATGGAATTCGTGCCTTCAGACCATATAGAGGAACAGTTCTGACACGTGATCATTGCGTCCGGAGGTTACGATGAGCCAGAACAGTACTTCGATGGCGTCTTCATCAGTATCAGAGGGTGCTGTTTTCATCTAAAAGCAGGTTCTCTCTCTACAGGTCCGACGGCAGAGTTCGAGTGTACAGACGTAGAGGAGACAGAACGGCACAAGCCTGTGTTCAACACAACACCAGGCCCAATACTGCTCGGATAGTACTGAACTTCATACAAGCTAACAACATCGATGTTTTACCGTCACCAGTTCGATCTCCATACATGTCCCCGATTGAACACCTTTGGGATCAACTTGATACACGAATCTGACAACGTGACAACCCCCCAACCTCCCAGCGCCCCGGTAACAGACAACAGCTTGCACAGGCTCTGACAAAAGAATGAAGAAGAATACTCAATGACGTCATCGGGCGATTGTCTGTGTGTCTGTGTGTGTGTGTGCGCGTGTGTCTGTGTGTGTGTATGTATGTATGTATATATAGATAGATAGATAAATTAAAAATATGTGCGAGATTGGATCTTTAAGACTCACTCAATACCCCTCCTACACGCCCTCTAAATAAATCAGTATATCTTAATTGGACTCGCGCAGTGATACATTTCAGCAGTTGTGTTTTTTCCTCATTTAGACATAAGGCATGCTGTAACTAATTGTTAACACTGACGTATGTAACTGGAGAATCGATGAGTTAGGGCTGCGTTTCATTGTGATTCACGCTACGTGAAAAACATGCGTGATCATAATAAACAAAGAGTCAATTAGGGGAGACAAGTGTAGCCAAGTTTATTGCGTGTAATACGCTTTTGTTTTTATTTAAGATATCTAAAACGACAGGCTGCTTTGTTATATGGTTTCGCTCAGTAAGCAAACAATTAGCTTTGAGTTCGTTAGTTCAATACGCGAACATTGCCCTCGATTGAAACAGTCACGCCATCATCCTGAATCAACTCGCATCGATGTACAAGACAAGTCCAACTGATAAATCAATACAGATGTGGCAGTATGTCCTCGTGAATAAATTGTATCTTACATCAGATGGAGTTCAAAGGAAGTATTTGCCTACGGTGTGACCTAACCCAACTATCATATAACCGTTTACTGCAACTTGTGCTAGCAGTATGTCAACCAGCATCTCACGGGGTCAAATAGCCCGAGTACTCTGACTGTATGGGTATGGGTATTCTTTTAACGTGCCCCTGTCCCTAAGGTTCAGGCACGCCCACCATGGGTCCAGGGGCTGACTTCGCCAGTCCCGGGTCCCATGGCGTCTGACTGTAAGAGAGCTAGACGAACATTTGGACATAAATACGCTCTCTTTTTTAATGTTTTTTTTTTTTTATTTTATTATTATTATTATTATTTATTTATATTTTATTTTTTAATTTTTTTGGCAATTGCCGACAACCAAAAAGTTGTCAAAGATTTCCGCTTTAATACCACAATAATCTTATGTTTGACGTCAAATACCTTTACATCGATCATTTTCGAGTTAATTTTTTTTTTTAATCAGATATTAATCACTAATACACACACTACAGAAAGAAACCCGACAGCACCTACATTCAGCTAAGCTTCGGCAAACTCCGGACATGCCAAGCAGGCATACGACTCGTAGATGAAAACCTTTTTTCACCTTGAGAACGTGAATGTAATATTCTCTCTCTCTCTCTCTCTCTCTCTCTCTCTCTCTCTCTCTCTCTGTGTGTGTGTGTGTGTGTGTGTGTGTGTGTGTCTCGCGTTGTTGATCTGGGATCGATCCCCGTCGGTGGGTCCATTGCTTTATTTCTCGCTTCACCCAGTGCACCATGACTGGTATATCAAAGGCAGTGGTATATGCTATCCTGTCTGCGGGTTTTCTCTCCAATTCTATAATAAAATTACCAAATATTTGACATCCAATGGCCGATGATTAATGAATCAATGTACTCTAGTGGTGTCTTTATACAAAACAATTTTTGTTGTGATTGTCGGGCACTTGTCGTTTTGAGACGGCCCCTGAAAAAAGGAATGGCTAAGTGGGCGATCATGTGACGCAACGTCACGATATAGGCCGGCGAACTGCTGTCCGGAGTTTTCCGAAGCTTAGTTGAATGTGGATGCGGTCAGGTTTCTTTCTGTAGTGTATATATTAGTGATTAATATCTGAATTCTTTTTAATCTATTAACTCAAAAATAATCGTTGTAAAGGTATTTGACGTCAAACATAGGATTGTTATGGTATTAGAGCCGAAACCTTTGAAAACTGCCAAAAAAATACATAGCTTGGTCTCTGACTGTAATTAGAGCGTATTATGTCCAAATGTCCGTCTATCTCTTTTACAGTCAGAGTACTCGGGCTTGGGGTCAAAGTTCGCAGTACACACACCTTTAATGTCGCATTAAGTAAGGTGACGCCTAATATTGATATATGGCAGCACTTGTCATAAAACGTTCCATCTGGACAGTAAACTCCTGTACTGTGAAGTAGTATTCATTTATAAGCTGTGCGGGGTCTACCAATAGTAGAAAAAAATGTTTTATTTAACGACGCACTCAACACATTTTATTTACGGTTATATGGTGTCAGACATATAGTTAAGGACCACACAAATATTTAGAGAGGAAACCCGCTGTCGCCACTTTATAGGCTACTCCTTTCGATTAACAGCAAGGGGTCTTTTATATGCACCATCCCACAGACAGTATAGTATATACCACGGTGTTTGATATGGCTGGCTGCAATGGCTGGAACGAGAAATAGCCCAATGGGCCCATCGATGGGAATCGATCCCAGACCGATATAGAGCCAGCGCTTTACCACTGGGCTACGTTTTGCCCCTATTAACAGTAGAATTACAAGTGTCCAACTAGGATCATAAAAGACTGAGACTAGCAGCTTAATCCCCAAGTTTTTCAAATTGACTTGTAAGTGCTTTGAGTGGTTGCAATATTAATGGTATATATTGTTGATTGAAATGTTGCGTGTAGCAGTTTTACCTATTACTGATGTCTGTTCTATTTGATTATATACACCCTATAGTCTGAGGCAGCTATGACTATAGACACATTATACTGGGAATGATTTACAAGACCAGCCAAGGCCTTATCAAAACATCCTTTGATACTGAAGTCCTAGAGGTAACTTGCTTACGTTACAATTATAATCATACCTATATAAAATTAAATAATTATGCTACTCACAACTAAAGCTATAGCAATGGCCTTCACCTCCCTAGCTCCCAGAAAGCAGTTCGGTAAATGTATTTCCGTTTGTTCTAGACGACAATAGACGTGTCTGGACGGAACGAGTTGGAGTCGTGCACATGCGCGTTGGTACACAGTTCGGCTAATAGAAACTGGACTACTCTGCAAAATGTCGGCAACTCCATCAAAAGGCTCCAATGCGTCGATATCTGAAACTATAAGATAAACTCAGTTAAAACAGGAATTTATGTAACATTTATCCTTTTTTTTCTTCTTTTTTTTTTGCTGATAATCAAATAGATGTAGCTATCTGTTTTGAACACGATCATTTGGCAGAGATAAAGCACCCGCATGATGCGCGGTCGATGTAGGATCGATACACGCCGGTGGGCCCATTGGCTTATTTCTCGTTCCAGTCAATGCACCACGACTAGTATAGCAAAGGCTGTGGTATGTGCTATCCTGTCTGTGGTATCGTACATATAAAAGATCTCTTGCTAATAATGGGAAAATGTTGCGAGTTTTCTCTCTAAGACTCTATATCAAAATTAATAAATGGCTGATATTCAATAGCTGATGATGAATAAATCAATGCGCTCTAGTGATGGCGTTAAACAAACCAAATAAACCGTTTTACGATCATTTGGATAATTATACATGGTACAGTTAAACAAATTTAGTTTCAGCGAATTGTGAGCTATGTGGAGGACAAAATGATTGAAAAAGGTTAATATAAATAACTATCTAATTAAAATTAGCTCGACTGTTACATGTGGATCTAACAGTAGCCCGTTGGAGCTAATGTCCAGATGACCTTTCATTCGACCAATCAAAATCTTACTTGCAAAATCATGACAGTGATTTGAAAACATTCGGGATTATGCCGAGGGTATACGAAATGATTCGGGTTAATTACGAAATATACCGGAAACTAATTTCATTATAAAGTTTTATATAAAATTCGTTTCAAGACGAAAAAAAATCCCACCGTAATATTATAGTCATAAAATCTGTTTATACTAGTATACAATCAAAAGTTTATTACTGCACTTTTCCCCATAATGTTTCGCCTATTGCATAAATAGTCTCGCCCGACATTTTTAGAATTTGTATGCTCCCGAATAACGCTATAAAAGGCGAAGTGTACTTGGTCGATATTTAAATTGTTATTTATAGATGAAATGTCACCTGGGCATAGGAGTCCACGCAGTGCTGTTAGATCTACTGGTAGACCAGTAGAGCTAATTTTAATCAGATTGATATAAAGGACAAATGAATTTAGCCAAAGACTAACTGTTTTAGCCGCCTTGTATACAAATTAGCAACTGGTTAATTTGACACTGAATTTAAATGAAACTAGTCGATGTTGCTGGTGCTAGTGTTAATGAAGAGCAATGCGATGCCCTGAATTTCTTCTAACAGAGAATGTCACCAATACTCAACAAAATTAACTAAGTGCAACTAGAAATTGTAAGCGTTTTTTTTTAAATTAAAATAAACAGCTTCTTCCGTTGTTAGGTGTCGACGATGTGGCATGCTCTTTTAATCAATGATTTAAACAATAATTTTGAGCGAACAACATGACAGGAAACCAATCCTAGCCAATTGCGCATTTCAGTATCTTTCATAAATGTATTTAAAAAAAACCGCATAGTGTCCAGGATTGTTGGGTGTATCACGAGTCATATTTTACTGAAGCAATGTTTATAACTCACCTGCAATCAAAATATGCTGAAATAATATAACAATTACAAAGAACTATTAAAAGAGTTCTGGTTCCTAATTAATTTTGTTGAGTATACTTATTACAGACATATAGAATATATTATTCTATTTAGTTTCCATGTAAACTGATATACAAACTACGTATTCCGCAAATGACTGTTACGAGACGACTGCAAAGCAATCTGGATTCCGGAATTAGAGTCCATTTATAACCGGTAAACGTTTCATGTACGTGCTGACATTTAAACTCAGTAGCGATTTTCCTTCAGTATATAGTTTCAATACAAATGTAACTCCTTATTTCTTTGTGTGAGTGTAAGAAATAGAATAATACACTCGTGCCCGTTAGATACTATTTATCTCACAACTCGTTTAAAAACGTATCAAACTCGCTTTTGCTCGTTAGATATATTTCGCTGTGAGATAAATGGTATCTAACGGCCATTATTCTCCGTGTAACGCTATTTGATCACTTTAGAACACTGTATGTTTTATATATACATTAAAGTTGACAGGATCCAGTGTTTAAACACCACAACGTATATTTCATGATCAGAGCCGATTGTATTAAACTTGACAGGCTCTAGTGTTTAAACACTACGACGTCTTGTTCATTCTACCATGACTTTGGAAAATACTTGATTCTCATTGGCCAGTTACCTTAAATCCTAGGTGATTAATCACGGATAAGCACCTAAGTTTTAATTAGACCGTTATACTGACGTATGAATACCACACGGTATTTACAAACGTGTCAGCCAAACAAAGGGGTACCTTTCACATGGGTATGCTTCAGGACGTTTTTGATATAAATCCAGACTCGTTTAACATGAAATGTATGTAGAGTTGCCAAAACAATAAAATAATGAAAGTAAGTACCAAAAAAAGCAGTTTTAACCAGAAGAAATGGCAAAATAGCTCTATAATACTTTAGCCTAGTTATAGCAGACGATCATCGAATTTTGTTACGGTCGCACCCTTGTTTTGGCTTCGTACACAGTAATAAAACATATCCAACGGTAATTTGTTGATATGATATATTTGACAAAAGGTACTTTTTATTTCTTTCATATTTTGAAACTTAAAAGTAATATTTTCTACGGAATTGTGAAAACTTTAAAACTACCAATCTGAAAACAGTAATGTGGTTAATTACTTTCAGAATTAAGACTGCATTAAACGTTGCAGCTTGGTCGAGAGGGGTGTGGGGGGTGATTATTAAATTTAACATCACTAAATGTTACATTTAAAACATCATGCTTTAGGTTTTAAATGAAATCACAGTATGTTTATCTCCTAATTATCAGAGCCGATTGTATTAAAGTTAACAGGCTCTAGTGTTTAAACACTACGACGTATTGTTCATTATCAGAGCCGATTTTCTTCATTGAAATCAGACATTACTTGTTTAGTGTATTAATTTCTGTACATCCCATTGTTTCTTGTTGTCATGGTAATTGTAACTCTAAAAACACACACACGATAATTACCGATTAGGGAGATGAGCTCCAGTCTATTTTCAGTCTTGTTTCACTTTATTGCAACTTCATTCAGATGTTCACACTGTGCTTTTACATAATTTTATACATAATATTTCCATATACTTAACGTTTAAAGACACCCAATAGCCGATGTGTATTTTTGCCCTGGGGTGTCTTTAAACATTCATTCATTCAGATGTTTATTTTGGTGTCGTTGTTGTTGCTGGTGTTTTTTGCTAAATGGTTTGTTTGGGAGGGGGGGTGTTTGTTGTTGTTGTTGTTGTTGTTGTTGTTGTTGTTGTTATTGTTGTTAGTGTACGATCACCTATAAAGGTTTCCGGCAGTTCACAACACCAAATCTTCTAAATATTTTGAGTAGACAAGTAAACATTTATATTGATGATTACTTGTGTTCTGTCTTCTCACACCTTCTGACGATTCCATCAGATTTACTTGTTTACATTGTTCGTACATATATATATATTTATATTTATGTTATTATTAACGCTGATAAGATGTAAATATTAAGGCAATAAAGAACTTGAATGTCTGACATTTTATCTTCTAAACGGACTACAAATCCAGTCTCATCAAACTCCGTGCGCACTAAGCTATCATTAAAAGACAGTCGTCAGATCCTGTGAACATTAGGAGATTGGAGGATTGCACTGAGTATTCGGCGTAACATAATAAAGGCGACATCACACAAAATGAGTGTCTTGTCCTAGCAACCGATGAGATCGTAACGCTGTTAGGTAACAATCGGCAATTATCGTACGAAGCACTCGTATCGTGTTGAGGTTGCCTTACGTTACAGCGAGAGATAAAACATAAGTTAGTTTTTAGACGATTGTGTACCTTTAATTATAAAATAGCACCATGTTGCTAACAAATATACATTTCTTCTCACCTTCCATCTTGTTTTCGTCGACATCACTACTCTTCCGCCCAGTGCACGTGAGCATGCGCAGTGATATGGACGATGACATGGAGCCATATCTAGCTGAAGGAAATCCTCGTTTTGACGTTTCTGGAGCTACTTGGTGTCGTGATCCTTGGCGTTTGGGCTTCAGTCTCTGCGGCAAGAGGGCGAGCGCGTGCATGGTCTAGATAACTGAGTGGCTGACTATTACGTCATACCGGCTGCACATGGCCTGCAACAAAATGTATATATAATATATTATGTCAATGTCAAAATGGCACCCATACACTATCTAATGTCTGCTTTTTCTCTTGGATAACTAAATGGTAACTATATTCTATAGTAAGAGGATTTTCTCCTCTTTTTTCCACCTGCTAGGCTAAAACCCTATAGTTTAACTATTATACAATCGACGTCTAGTATGCTGTATTTGATTCGATTTGATGACGTCACATGTTCAGTTTTAGAATGACTAATGAAATGTCATTTCTCTTGGTAGCGATAAGTATCTCAGAACGGAAGTCAACAAATACTTTACCGGCAACCTTTACTGAACAAAACATTATGTATAAAGACAGGATTAAACTGAAAATGGTATAAAAGAATGATCGATATAAATATTATAACTATGTGGTGCATGCAAGGCAAACGTAGACAGAGGCCATTGTTGTCATCCACATGCCGATGTTTGATAAACAGGGATCGATTGGCGTGTATCAGAAACAAGTGAATTGTGAGGAAATATTAGGAGACCATTTATACACGACTATTATAGATTATCGGTTACAAGATCAACGCCGCAGTAGAATGAGATAATTAAACGAAGCTGCCGTTGGGAAAACACTGTTGAGCAAATAAGATTATTTTTCTCTCTCACCCCCATAATCTCTGTCTCTCTCTCTCTCTCTCTCTC
>JAECMU010156008.1:0-15485 GCA_016106625.1 Dracogyra subfuscus | reverse complement strand
GGGGTGGGTGGGGGGGGGGGGGTGTATCTTGTATTTGATCGATACTTCGATTTCAGCACCAAAGCCACAACACGGACAAAACGGTGTGGTCAGCAAGCCAGTAGACTCCATCGCCTAACCCTCCAAAGTTCTCTCTCACAACAAAAGGTCGTCCTAACTATAGCAGACAACAAAGTTCAACTCATCAAATCGATATGCACAGAACTGCTCAACAGAGGGGAAAAGATGAAGAACAAGCTCGTCCTAACTGGCCAAGACCCTGTACCAATGGAAGTCAGCTGTGATGTTCTGAGACAGAGGGAAGATCTAGAGAACTTTCATGAAGAAGCAGATGTAATCATGGTTCATCAAATGTCGAAGCTGGCAGACGAAAGTGCAACGGCCATCAACGTATCTTTGCGATGATACAGACGTCTTCGTACTGCTCCTACATTTTCACTACAAACTTGATCTCACGTACGGCCTAACAATGGAATCTACTCATTCTGAAAGAGCCTTGGTTGGCATAGCTGCATCTGCCAAAGAGCATGCTAAAATAACTCCACAGGTTCCAGAGATGCACTGCCTTTCTGGGTGCGATACTGTTGCGCAAGTGCTTGGTGTTGGCATATAAAACTGCCATCAAGATGCTTCAGGCCAGTCAAACACTAGAATGCTTGGGTGAGTTTGATGCTCCAATGCCAACTATTATATACAAAATTTATCGCGAAGTGTTATGGGTGCACAACTACTGCAGACATGTCCGACACTAGGGTACAAGTATTGTCCCGGAAAATGGGGTGAAAGAACATGACAGCAGAGCCAAAACTAAGGACACAGCAGCCAACAAGACGAGCATTCGTAGAAAATGTTCGCCGTGTTCATTTCCAGACTGCAATTTGGAAGGCGGCCCTTCAATCAAAGCCCCCCAACATGAATCCAAAGGAATACGGATGAGCACGAGAGGAAACGTCCAAGTCTCTTCTTTCTGATCCAATACCCACAGACGTTGCACTTGCTACACAACAATGTCTGGAGTTAATAAGGTGTGGTTGTACTTCAGGCACCCCATGTAGAACAGGGCAGTGTGGTTGTTGTGCCGCTCATTTACAATGCACTTTCTTCTGTGCATGTCATAGAGATTCAAATATTAATTGCCATAGTGAACGTACAAGACAGGTAGAACATGACATTGACAATGACAAGACCGACGAGAAGACTGCTGATGACACAGACGATGACTGACCTCTGTTATGTCCTTCGTGCTTCTAGTCCTTATAATGGTACCAGCTATTATCCAAAATGTTGGTTAGAAACAAAATCCACTCCTATCCACATAGATTTCATGTTGATACAAACTGTCCTATCCCATATAGCCATAATCCCATAAGTATAGCCAAACACTGTGGTGGCCATCTTGGAATTCAAGATGGCCACCATTTCAGACACTTATAACTGGTATTATTTTATTCCTTGGCCATGAAAACCTAGGTTTAGACACCATTATTTCCATCCTATCCCATATAGAGCCATATATATAGCCAGAAAACCGAATTTCGGTAATGGCCGACTTCATTTGCATATTATGCAAATTGCCCAAACCTGACAGGATGTTATCACTTGGATTCTTGTTCAGCACCTTTCAAAGATATAAAAACCGTAAAAACACTTTATAGGAACGCAAGTACAAGGTTATCTGGAATTCTGCAGGACTACTAGGGAAATTATGATTTATATTTCCCCGGTTCTGAGTGCCCGATGGGGTAATAAATATAATATATACTAGTAATTGTTGCTAGCTTACTGGGATGACTATTATTAAAGAATGTTGGGATGCATCCGCAAAAATCAGGTATGTTTTGTTTCTTTAGTTCAAGACTAATTCCTGACGTGACACGTTAGGTATTATGTAACCACCAGCTCAACAGAGGGCGTATTCACTGGGATGGTACAAAATGGCTGCACCCGTTATATATAATAGCCATCACATTTAACCATTTTATTAATTAACGATACGCTTATATTTGTTGATATTAAACAATAATGTGCTATATATATCGTTGAATATGCATACCAGGCCAAATGCCTCGATTGTGACCTCCTTTAAATTAATAAGTTGTTTTTTCTTTTGTTTTTCCAGTGTGACAATACAAGGGGTACTAATGTGATAACTTTCCAGGCAGTGTATGACGCTACATGGAAAGCTGAAATAATTTGGACAATGAGGTTATAGAAAGTCATTATTCATTTAAGAGTTGCGAAATGAATGCCAATTTATTTGCTCTGATGTTCCCTGACAGCCAAATTGCCAAATCATAAATTCCAGTGGAGAAAGGAAAAGTGCTTATTTGTGCAATCATGGTTTGGCTCCTTACTTTAAACTGGAATTGTCTAAAGTTGTAAAGGATGCAGATTCGTATGTGCTGTTGTTCGACGAGTCGATGAACGATAGTCTGCAGTCCAAGCAGATGGACTTACACATAAGATACATGAATCAGGATAACCAGGTGTGCACAAGGTATATGGACTCTGCATTTATGGGGCATGGCAGAGCCATCGATTGTGTTGAACATTTTAAGTCATTGACAAAAAGCCTGAAACTTGACAAGCTAGTCCAAATTTCGATGGATGGCCCAAACGTCAACCATAAGTTCTATCAGGATTTTAAGAGTGAGGTACTCGCTGATGTAACTGACAAGGTGCTAGTGGATATAGGTACATGTAGCCTACACAATGTGCACAATGCATTCCGTACTGGTTTGGATTCAACTGGTTGGGACATTGGTTCGACTCTACGTGGTTATTATCAACTGTTAAAAGATACACCAGCTAGACCGCAAGATTATAGTGATATTACAGGCTCTGATACCTTCCCCCTCAAGTTTTGCCAACATAGGTGGGTAGAAAACGTTAATGTGGCAGAGCGTGCCCTAGAAATACTGCCCCACATGTGTGACTATGTTCGTAAAGTGCAGTCGGATAAGACATACACAACTCCCAACTAGCAAAGTATTTACTGTTGTAAAAGATGCTCGTAATGATCCACTGAATTATGCCAAACTGTACTTTTTCGTTTCGGTTGCAAAGGAAGTCCAGCCCTACCTGTTGCATATGCAGACTGATAAACCGATGGTTCCCTTTCTAGGTGATGAATTGCAGAGCATGGTGATGCCTATATTGCAACGCATTATCAAGCCAGAAGCTTTGAAAAAGTTGGACTCAAAAGCAAAATTAGCAAAATATAATTTTCCAGATGATGAGTTGCTAACATACAACCACATAAACATGGGCTTTTCTGCAACCAAGAACTTGTCCAAGTTAAACTTCAGTGACAGACAAAAGATGGAGTTTAAAATTCAATGTAGGAAATGCTTGATCCAGCTAGCCACAAAGTTACTAGCCAAATGCCCTCTGCAGTCGGTTCTATAGTGAGGAATGCCTCCTGCTTCTCGCCAAACATTCTTGCAAAGCATGTTGCGAGTGAAACATGCAACAATAAGCTCCAAAGGCTGTTGACCTACTTGGTTGATATCAAGCAGATAGTTGAAAGAAAGTGTGATGATATATCAAGGCAGTTTACCTTGTTCATTGCAAATGAAGTTGTGGTTAATTACAGTGCGTTTCAGAATTTCAACTGTGGCAGTGAAAGGTTGGATGTGTTTCTTCATGAATATATGGGTCAGGGTGACAAATACGAAGACTTATTGCGGATAGCGAAACTGGTTCTTCTATTGTCTCATGGACAAGCCACAGTGGAACGGGGATTTTCAGTTAATGCCAAGATGACAGTAGAGAACAAGAAAGAGGTGACATATACATCACAGCGTATGGGGTATGATACTATCAAAAATGCAGTTGGAGTGCAGCATGTTAAGATAACAAAAAGTATGATACAGTATGCCAAGGCTTCAAGGCAGGCATACCAGCAGCATTTGGAAAGGGAGAACGAACAACAAAAGAACAGTGATAGACAGTCTATTAAACGTAAGAACTTGGAAGAATTGACCAGGGAAAAGAAACGATTGTGTGCTGATGTTCAGGCTCTTGAAGCCTCATGTGATGATGGGGCTACTCAAGCTGAAAGGTCAAACAACAGGGAATTTATTGTCAAGTTTAACTTGTTTAGAAAGGCTATTAAGGAAAAACAAACCCTGTTGGAAGGGGTTAAGAACTCCATCCAGCAGACCATGAAGGTGTGTTAATGAACACTTGAAGTTGTATATAATTATATGTGCATTGACAGTCTACTTTATATTACTAGGTAAATGTATTTAAAACATGTTTTTAGGTCCTTGAAAAATGAATTTAAGTACTTGAAAAAGTCCTTGAAAGTCCTTGAATTTTATTTTCTCATACCTGTATGAACCCTGCCTAGTTTTTAAACACTAAGACATAGTTTTGACCATTAGAGGCATTTTTTGGTAACTAAAATCATACTTTACCTAAATTTTATTATTTAAAGTATCCATTTCTGTACATTCGAAGTGTTTTTGGTCATCCTGATGTTTTATAATATCACAAAATGCATTTCTCATATTTTTAAAAAGGCACGTGCCTCTGAGAAGTAACAGTTATGTAGTTGAGTTTTATTCTATTTTAGAGGGTATTTCACCATTTCAAAGTCAAAGACTCATCTTTCACTCAATTGTAACTTTATAAAAAGGTGTTACAGGTTTTGTAAATTAAACTAAACTTAATGTTAATTTTCATGAACTGAAACTAGGGTATGTCCCTTTAAGTCACAAAACGTCTAAAATTAATTAATACATTTACGGTATTCCGTTTATAGGTCATTGCTTATAGAGTACATGTACGTACTTTAAATCATTATTTATTTGTGTTTTTTACAACGTACCTATATATAATGACAAAATTACATGGTTTATTTTCAGTAATAATTATTTTAAACTCAACAGTGTCAAATACGAAAGTAACTAAATGCCAACCACAGTATGCATTGATAGCACAACAATAATCTCTTGAAGTGGACTCTTTGTTATAACCAAGTTATATCACAAACAATCAAAACTAATCCCTAAAATGATTATTTAAGTAGTTAATAGGTCGCTTCGATGACGTGCCTTGATATGTGGATACCGTTTTGCTGTATATTGGGTCGTCTAAGACTTCATTAGAGATCAAAAGAATATGTGTCAACTACAAGTTGTCAACTTTTGCACAAGTCTCGCTTCACAGAAACGTAGCAGACATAAGCGCTGGTTACAGCTATCTACTAAATTATTTATCTTTGACAGTAGTTTCGAACTCAAAAACGTCAGAAACAAGACTACTTACAGTTACATCATTTATTCAACCAATCACAAGTTGTGTTCATTTATGTCCACGCCTTCTTACTGTGTATACATTTAAACAGTCGACCAATGGCAGCCAACCTCTTATAATTACTGTTGCATGAAAGTAAATTACCGAATACACGTGACGTCATTGAAATTTTAACTGAATACTGAATGTGACATTCTAACATTGAATTATTCAAGCCGAACTTTGCCAACTGAAAGAGTGAAAAAACCGTGATGGTAATTTTGCTACTACCGCGATAACAATTAGATTATTTAGTTCGCAGTAACAGCGATCCATAGTGCGAAACTGGAGTGGTGTTTCAAGCAGAAGGTATGTATAAAGATAAATCTAATATGGAGGGGTACGTGGGGATACAGTCCTTAACAAAAACAAAGGCGAGTGAAAAATCATACACCTCAAAATGCTTAGGCGAGTGAAAAATTACACTCATCAAAATGCTAAGGTGAGTATAGCCCGAGTACTCTGACTGTAAGAGAGCTAGACGGACATTTGGACAGTTATACGCTCTCATTACAGTCGGAGACCATCCTATGTCTTTTTTTGGCAAATCTTGACTACCAAACGGTAGGCAAAGATACCCGCTGTAATACCACAACAATCCTATGTTTGACGTCAAATACCTTTACATCAACCATTTTCGAGTTAACAAATGGAAAAAAAATCCACACATTAATCACTAATACACATAATACAGAGAGAAATTTGACATCACCCTCACTGTGCCGCCATTTGTGTCGGTCAGTGTTGCTTCGTGTTGCAATTAAAAAGGTCTGTGATCTATTTTGAGATGTAGATCACATGATCGCCCACTGGGCAATTCTGCTTTATTTAGCAGTGACAGGGGCCATCTCATACCAAGCGACGTTACAGCATGGAAGAGTTTGTTTTGTGTTTCTGCGATGGAATGTGCATGCTGTAAACAACGTTTCGATGATAAAAGTGGACGGTTGCGTAGAACAGGAATTTGTACACAATTTAAAGGTGGGCCCAGTGCTGCACAGACATAAAGTGATGTTTTTGACATAACTGTCACACCCGAACCAATCACGTGATCTACGTCTCAAAATAGATCGCCGACCTTTTTAATTGCTACACGAAGCAACATGGACCGACACGAATGGCGGCACAGTGAGGGTGATGTCGAATTTCTCTCTGTATTATGTGTATTAGTGATTAATATCTTGAAATGGTCGATGTAAAGGTATTTGACGTCAAACATAGGATTGTTGTGGTATTAGAGCGGGAATCTTTGCCTACCGTTTGGTAGTCAAGATTTGCCAAAAAAAGACATAGGATGGTCTCTGACTGTTGAGAGCGTATAACTGTCCAAATGTCCGTCTAGCTCTCTTACAGTCAAGTACTCGGGCTACACTAACCACAAATGATAGTGTAATGCAACCTGTAAGGCTGCAAGTGTAATACCGTAAATGTATTAATTATTTTTTTAAATTTCTTGTTCAGGTTCTTAAATTTCTTAAATTTGTTGGATACATTTTTTTAAATATTTTTTAAATATGTATTAAATCATAACATTTAAACTTAAAAAAAAAAAAAAAAAAAAATTTTTATTTTTTATTTTTAATGCCAAGATATGTAGTATTCATATAACTTGTTGTAATAATGGTTTTTTTTTAAATCTTGCGATTTTGGGGTTAAATTGTGTGAATTTAAAAATCTCCTGCTTTTTGACAAAATCTCCTGCTTTTTCAACACACATCTCTTTTTGTTGACTAAAGGTTGACAGGTCTGTAAATATATAAATAAATAGTTCAATACATGTATACAGATAGTAGCAGAGTTCACATTGACTGTATTTAGATGGTTTTGTTCAATTTATTACTTAAAGACATGTTTGTTGGGTAAAACATTCATGACCTACCCCACGTAACACATGTAACGTTACGTGTGTTACACTCAATAAAGACTACATTGTATAATAACTTGCAGCTTTTGCAAACCAAAAATGGTCAAATTTGTTTCATATTGGTATTCTAACTTTTAACCTGAAAACATGTTTTAAACGATTCAATATTTTACTAATTATAAAAACTTCTTGGTTATTTGCATTACATGTAAAATAGTGTTACTTTTGTATTGTTTTTCAAATAAACCAGTTATATGAAGAGAGAAGAAAGAGGTGGTAAATCTTAAGACACCCAGTTGTCTGTCAAATGACTATATACTGACTCATTTTGGTATTAAAGGTAAACTCCAACAAGAGCCTTATGTATTGGAACGATGCATACCCGGACCACCAACACATACTGACACATTAACAAATGAAAAACGCGTACTTTTTAAATTAATTAAAAACCATGATTATTCCTGCTAACTGGAGGCAGCCATTTTGTTTCATTTTTGTGACGTCCAGTGGTGTAGTTTGGGGTGAAGTGACGTCAGCTCCGTCGAACGTCTCTGTTATGCACAATGTAAACAATCGCTCTAATTTACGACAAAGCGCTTCGCTTTCATCAATCTGACTTGTAAAACAACATAAATGACTTGATAGTATAATAAACTATTTAACTAAATATATTTCAATTTGAATTAATATAACGAAATGGAGTTATAGTATTTTTTTTTTCTTTTAAAAAATCCAAAGAAAAAATGCATATTATTAGGTCTATTGGTAGGATATGTTCGAGCAAAAACGACCACTAACCCAAGTGATGATTTTCTTTTCTTTGGGACTACATAATTGGTCAGTTTTGTGATTTTAGATGGGAAGGTCTACTTAATCAAAGGTTTTACAGAATTACTTACAGTAAGAAAGGGGGACGGCTGGTAAAGTCCATTATACTTTGAGGTTATCACACAATAATACCCTGTGATCTTAATAAAAGAGGTGCCCGTCTTTTTAGTGTGTCTAGACTGTCTGAGCAGCGCCTAAATATACACCTGCCAATTAAGACCCGAAGGTACAGACCACGAAAAAAAACTACCAAGTAACTAAGAAAACACTAGATTATTATTTAAGTACGTGGGTTACTTTAAACCATAATACAGTTATTTCAACACTTTGACAATGTTGGTTTATTTTGTATTAAATATAATAATATTATATACTAGTAATTGTTGCTAGCTTACTGGGATGATTATTATTAAATAATATTGGGATGCATCCGCAAAAATCAGGTATGTTTTGTTTCTTCGGTTCAAGACTAATTCCTGACGTGACGTGTTAGGTATTACGTAACAACCAGCTCGCCAGAGGGCGTATTCACTGGGATGGTACAAAATGGCTGCGCCCATTATATATAACAGCCGTCACATTTAACTGTTTTATTAATTAACTATACGTTTGTACTTGTTGATATTAAGCAATAATGTGCTATATATATCGTTGAATATGCATACCAGGCCAAATGCCTTGATTGTGTCCTCCTTTAACTAACAACATTATAAGCCAAGTACAAACTTAACTATTTTTGTGTGTTTTGTTTTGTTTGCAGGAGTTGTATTTTCAAATAGCGGCACATACAAAATTATATCACTGTTTATGATTTGTTTGTTATTTAACAAAAATATAGATATCCAAAATATTAAAAAAACACTTATTGAATTTATAAGATGAATTTTAATTTTTGCATCCCAGGATGAGTTTGTGTGGAATATGAGCCATCTACTTTCCAAAAGGCTAGTGCTTTGCAAATTTAAATCAGAATTTCACTCACATAGGCGAGTGATTCACTCGCAGTATTGCACCCTGATTAGGCAAACAATTGAATATTGTTTGTATTGTTTTGTATCAGTGAAGTAGGTGCGAGTGCACTAGTATTTTGACATAAACAACATTAGATATTGTTTGTGTAAACTATAGTACTTTTCTACTGAAGTGTTGGAGGATTTTTTAGTACAAAATCCATTACCTGTATCTCTTTTTAGACTCAATCTGTTGAGTTCTTAATTAATTGGTTAAGGTATTAGTAGATGATTGAACTCAGTCTTTTAAGGTCATCACATGACTTGTTAAATATGTTGAGTAGAATATATTGTTAGTTATTTAGCCCAGGAATAATTTAGTGTTAGTATATAGCTGTTATTGATTATTTAATCACTAAAGGAGACATATGCATATACATGCAACAAGTTGTTAACCTGTTAAAATCTATTGTTAACCTGTTAAAATCTGTTAGTTATTAATAAACGTTGATGAAGTTGAACATTTGTTGGTGATCTTTTGCCTCCATTAGTAAATAATTGACCAGTTTTCCTGGGTCGTTGCATTATTTCTGGTGTCAGAAGTGGGATATTTAAATTTATTACCCCAGCGGGCACTCAGAATCGGGGAAATATAAATCATAATTTCCCTAGTAATGAACAATACTATTGGACAATTTAACACTTACAAACCAATGGCTTTGTCGGTACTAAATATGACGTAATCACGATTTGACAAGCACACACAATGACGTCATGTAGTTTAAAGAGTTTGTGTTTACGGCTCTCTGTTTTTGGAATTAAATTTATAACAAAATGTAATTTTAATGCAATTCATTATAGATTTTGAAACAGAATAGAGAGAACTTGTGCTTTTGAAAATTATCTATGAACGTGATTAAATTACAACGTTATAGTAATTCTCAGAACAGTGTGTAAAGTGGTTTACCGTATATCATTCCAATACAGGTCGACCTTCGTGCATGTGCGTGGAAAATAAAGGTTTTTAGAGAAAAAATAGCTGAGGTAATAAATAGAATAACAAACTCTGTACCAGTTATTATCAAATTTATGTCCCTCGTGAAATAATTTTCATTTGTCACTCGCTAAAGCTCGTGACAAATGAAAATTATTTCACTCGGGACATAAATTTGATAATAACTGGAAACTCGTTTATTATCCTCTATTTTCACATCCAGTGATCCGAACCTCTGGTTTTTATTCAAAATTGTAAATGGTCGCTTTAAGGAATATTAGTACTTTAATTAATTGAGAAGGCAAAGGAACAGTTTAACACAATAAAACGAAAACAAAGACTGGTTAGCTAAAAAGAGATAATTTTATTGAAATTAAAATAGAAACAGGGTTCGCAGAGGTGCTTGAATTGCTTGAAAGTACTTGAATTTTGTTAATGTATTTTCAAGGCCTTGAAAACCTTGAAAAATAATATTTTTGTGAAAAAGTCTTTGAAAAGTCCTTGAATTTTATTTTCCCCTCCTGAAAAAAAGAAGAAGGAAACATGCCTTTCCTAGCTTTAGTGAAAAACTGAATGGGTTCTGTAGGTTTTACGAGTCAATCCAAAACTTCTTTGTCATTCCCTCCATATATGTGCTTTAGCTGTCCACAGAAGTTAAATATTCACAAATACCGCCCTCTGATATGTTCATGCGGACATGTGGTTTTGCATCATCAGAAGATGCCATTGTTTGATTTGTTAAATTGACCGTGAAAATTATTTTAACATGCCAGGCAAGTGTAAATTTAACGATAACTGGTTACAAACTGAGGATTACAAGGACTGGCTTTTGTGTGTGCCCGATAATGGACACAAAGCGTGATGCAGACTATGCTCTAAAGCATCCAATATAGCTTGCATGGCGAGGCAGCGTTACGAAGTCTGTATGTTTGTAGTTTGAATAAATGATCAGGTGTGTACTTTGTTTTGTTTCTCAACTCGATACATTTTGTGACTGGTGTTTATATATATACTGGTGAGCGATAATAGGCGAACAGCCATAGCGCTCTTTGTAAATGACGTCACAGATTAGTTCAGCGACATTCGCGCTCAAGACGCGGACAAGCCGAATTCGATATGTATATGTATGTTGTGATGTCCGGTGAACTGGTGCACCTAAGCATTAAAAGATCGTTTTTAGAATTAAAACTGGAGGGCAAAGCTGTAAAACTGGTCAGTCTACTTTTTATTACCAGGTAAATGTATTTAAATCATGTTTTTGTGTCCTTGATAAGTTAAGTACATGTACTTGAAAAATTAATTTAAGTACTTGAAAAAGTCCTTGAATTTTATTTTCTCAAACCTGTATGAACCCTGTAGAAATGTGTCGTAAAGAAAATGTAATAATAACTAGATCTAAGTCTCAAAAAGGCTGTCTCTCAAGTATGGTTTCAGATCAGTGTAGTCATGATGTACTGCAATCTGGTGATACAGGAGACAGCATAATAGAAGAAAATGTGCAAGTGATTTATGAGAATGCATCGGCTGCTGTAAACAGATCTCCTGAAAGGCAGAGAACTACACGGAGTGGCATAGATAACAGAAGTAATGACTTGGAGCTTCTAGTGAGTCAGATGAAATTAATACAACAAACAGTATTACAGCTAACAGAGATGGTAGATGACAAAGAATACAGATGAATAATCCACAGTTGCAGGGCAGACGAAACAGGTCATCTTACGAGACTGAAAGTGAATCGGATATCGAATCAGTGGCGGAGAGTACTGTATCTAGAGGCAGATCCAGAACAAGAAATGTTAACGTCAAACTGCCACCATTCACAGGTTGAGAATCTTGGAATGTATGGTACAATTGATTTGAAGAAATCGCAGTACGTTTACGTTGGTCCAGCGACAGGAGACTAGATGAGATGTTACCAAGATTACAAGGGCAGGCTGGAGAATTTGTTTTTGGACAATTATCTCATCATACAAGAAATAACTACCATGAATTAAGTCGTGAGTTAAACAAGCGGTTTAGAGAAATTGAGACGACAAAGCTTCAAAACTCAATTTGGTAGGCGGCGGCAAAAGTCCAGAGAAAAGGTAGTAGAGGATTTGCTTCAGAATTAAAACGGTTGTATGACAAGGCTTATCCAGGGCGAAATGAAGAGACAAGGATGGAAGGTCTTCTCCGAAAATTCCTGGATGGAATCAGTGATGAGAAAGCTCGATTCCATGTAGAATACGTGAAAGAACCCACCAACATCGATGAGGCTGTGATACAAATGGTACATTTTCAAGAAATGAAATATGCAGCTAAGGAACCTAGAAATAAAGAATACCGATACGACAAAATTATGAGAACACATGACGAGGCTGTTTTAGATTCAAATGAAATAAATGAAGATGAAAATCAGAATCGAGTGGCTCGGGCTGGAATATCAAACAAAAATAGATTGATTACAAAGGATGCACCTTCAGACATGAAAGTTGGTAAAAACAAACCAAAGCATAGTGATCAGCAGGTACAAATAGAGCAGATGAGAAAAGAAATTCAGACTCTGCAAAGGGAATTAAAGAAAAGCAAGAATGTTCAGCAAAATCAAAACAAGGAATTCAGAAACACAAGATTTGTAAATAAAAACTTTCAATCGCGTAATAGAAATTGGAATCTGCCCCATATAAAGTCATCAGGATGTTACCACTGTGGTAAAGAGTCACACTTCATTCAAAAGTGTCCACCCAGACGACAAACCAACCATGAATTTGTCAGTGAAATTAAAACTGCTTCAGAAAATGGTGATGAAAGAAATGCTTTAAGCTACAAGGAACCAACCCAGTGGGCCTAAAGTTGGTTGCTGAGAAAAGAGGCCTAATGAATAAAGTAAATCAAAGACGTCCAAATAAAAAAGTCCAAAACTTAGAGAAAGTTGATTATTTGAAGAGAAATTCCAAACACTTCTGATATACAAGTAGATAGAGGTTATTACCAGAGTGTTTTTCGGTATCGTCAATATCATATATTAGGAATAAAAATTGTATTACACATTATTTTTATATCTAATATATGATATTAACGATACCGAAATACACGAGGGTAATAACCTCTTTAAGCTCAAGCTTAATACAACATGTTTTTGTAAACTGTACACGCAACTTTAATTCCAGTCTGCCATGACTAGATATTCAAATGACATAAGAATATGTGGCGCGGTGTATGGATGTCCTTACATCAAAATAGTTACACTAGGTCCTCTCGCCTTGCACCGGTCTGTTGTGATAGCATATATTGCTGACGACGCCTTGATCGGGCTGGATATCTTGAATGGTAGAGATGAGAAACCAATAGATATCATCTTAAGTCAATAAACTTATTCTGAAAGGCAAAGAAATTCCTTTAGTCAAGATTGAAAAATATACAATGAGAAAAGTTCGAGTAGCAGATCATTTTATCATTGAACCAATGATGTTTTGGTTGACCGAAGAGAAAGTGATGATGATAAAGAAACCTGTGATGTTTTGATAGAACCGACTCAAGTGTTTCAAGAAAATCATCTAGTGGTTGTAGCGCCGAGTTTAACCCATTTAAAACATAATGTTACATCCAAGGTCAGAGTAATGAACTCCAGCATCAATCAAGCAAGACACAATTCTGATGTGTCACGAGGCTTTCCGGAACACGTCGATCGTCAAGTTGGCCGGAGAGCTCCGAGAGTGATATCCGCAAACAGGGCAAAATGTGGAAGTGTATGTTTACAGTTTCAATCATCAGTATATGTGTCGTCTAACTGATTAGTGAAATAAATGTTCCAGTGACAGCTTCATTCTGAAAAAACAATCTACTTGCCAAAAGGCTAGTGCTTTGCAAATTTAAATCGCCATAACAGAATTTCACTCGCATAGGCGAGTGTTTCACTTGCAGTATTGCGTCCTGATTAGGCAAACAATTGAATATTGTTTATATTGTTTTGTACCAGTGAAGTGCGAGTGCACTAGTATTTTGACATAAACAACATTAGATATTGTTTGTGTAAACTACCGGTATAGTACTTTTCTAGTGAAGTGTTGGAGGATTTTTAGTACAAAATCCATTACCTGTATCTCTTTTTAGACTCAATATGTTGAGTTCTTAATTAATTGGTTAAGGTATTAGTAGATGATTGAACTCAGTCTTTTAACTCTTTGAGGCCTAACGGCCATTTTGTATTCCAGCCCTAAGCATACATATGTAGTTCTCCTGCTAATGCCCTAACCAATACATACAGATCTCATGAATACCTACATATATTGACAAAAATGACTAACTTGATAAATAACAAACATATCTTCATTAAATTTTGTGTACTATTTAATAAAGTGCATTCAATCAAGTGTTTATATAAATATTTTATATTTAGTATTTCTAAAAGTAGTTTGTCTTCAAATAAGGAACTAAAATTTTTTATTACATTTTACCAAATGTTACTGTTCTGGTAATAGTGGGAGGGGTTGTTTTATTTCACTGAAACAAGGCAGGAAACTTTGCCTTGTGATACGGCTTAAAACAGCCAACACACAGGTTCACATTACATTGTTCACATGCCGAGGTCGGTTCGCGTTGAACACCTTGAAGGCTGCATTGCTTACATGTGCGTTTTTTTATTGAGAACCACTGGCCAGTGTAGGAGTCCTTTGGAGGCTTTATTCTGAATGCTTTCCCTATTCCTCTTGTGCCAATAATTGCCAAGTAGTTGTTTCACCAAGTTCTGTCTGAAGTGCAGTTGACATCGATCTTTCTTTCTGCCTGTTTTTGACGTCAGCTGATGATTTGTCGACTCTTTCATTATGATGAACGCATTGATGATGGAAATGTCAATTAAGAACCAGAATAAATGCTTCCACCATTTGGCAGCTCGTCTTGAAACAGAATAAGACGACTTCAACTGGTCTGCTCGGTCCACGCCATTCATATATGTTGTACATGACTTGATTGCTTTGGGGCAAGGCACATCCACTTGGGAACCATCTTTTTCCGCTTCACACTTGAAGTTTCCAGTGGATTGGACAAGGTGGAAAGGATGGTCACTGTCCGTTTATCGTGCCAGGCATCAGCCACCATACTTCCTTCTTTCTGCTCAATCATCATTTCTCCTTGTTTTTTCAACTTAGCTTGTGTGATCCGAGCAGGCAAATATTTCCTGTTGGTGCGAACCGTACCACAATTAAGCATAAGTTTTGTTCTCGAGCAGTTTTTCGAACAATGGTACAGATGTGAAATAGTTGTCGCAGTAGACGTGGTGATTTTTACCCCAAATGTCTCTTGTCAAATCTTTGATGACACGTTTCCAGAGTCCAGTTTCGACAACATTATTTGCTTTTCCAGCGTACACTTGGAAGTCCTTGAGGAAACCATTGTGTGGATCTGCCCTTGCCCATATCTTGATTCCACGTTTAGTTGGCTTGAGGGGAAGGTACTGCTTGATAGACAAACGACCAGTGTAAGCTACCATGGCTTCATCTATCGAAGAACTTTCTCTACGTGTTCCTAACCGACGGTCAAAGGCGAGTTGGTCAAGAGACCAATGTCA
>JAECMU010155890.1:919-14391 GCA_016106625.1 Dracogyra subfuscus | reverse complement strand
TACCACTCGACCGCGTAGCGGTCTCGTGGTATATATTATTCTTGCGCACAATAAACTCGTGCAATAAATAGGAACGAAAAAAACGTATGTGAAGTTCTGTGTATGTATTACCTTGTAAGATGTGCACTGATATTTGAGGTAACCTAAAAAGCAACTGCATGAATGTAATACAGCTTTGTAAGATGTGCAGTGAGATCTGATGGTAACCTAAAGAACAGCTGACAGAATGTAATACAGCTTTGTATTACCGTGTATGATGTGCATTGATATCTAACTGTAACCTAAATAACTATAGGAATGTAATACAGGTTTGTAAATTACCTTGTTAGATCTGCATTGATATCTGCCAATAGCCTTAGTGTGTCTTGAGGGATGTTCACACCTGAAAGTTTCCTGATGTCTATGTGAACTGTCGTCTTCTGGGCAAGGTTCATATGGTTGAAGTAGATGTATTTGAACTGGGGATCTGTAGAACTGCAAGCAAACAAGGAGATGAGCTAATCATCCATCCATGCATACATCCATCCATCCATCCATGCATGCATCCATCCATGTATGCATCCATCCATCCATGCATGCATGCATGCATCCATCCATCCATGTATGCATCCATCCATCCATCCATCCATCCATGCATCCTTCCATCCATACAATTTCAAATACATTTTGTACTTATATCGGAGGTTCAAGCACTGTCCTGGTTCTATACTTCAGCTATCTGTCCAGGAGAGAGGTTAATAATTGGATATTAGTGGTTTAATAGGCAAAGAGGTCCATGTAGTGGTCTTACACCTCCACAATAAGTCATTTAACAAACTTTACATTTAGGCTGGTATTGAGATGTGAACATAATGTTCACTTACCGGCCTTAAGGCTGATGGCGTAACACTTTATTATTGTGACTGGCTATGAATTGAACTATCACAAGATGGATTGACAAATAAACCATAGGCTTACATAAATACATTTCAAAAAAAAAGAAAAGAAAAAAAGAGAAGATTTTCATCCATTGTTTTTGTTTTTTTCAAAATGGGATGGGATTTGTTTATTATTTTACATTTTCAGGACACTGAAAATACCACACATCATATATATATGTTTAAAGGACAAAAATATTTAGAGGGTTTGGGAAATAAGAAAATAGGGGTGGGTCTTTATCTAGCTTAATCAATGATTTATTCACATTACATAACATATTAAATTCCCAAGTTAGTTTCATCAATCACTACTATTAATTACTACTGGGATTCGTAACAGATGAATATAATTTATAAGTAAATCACATTCTTGTTTTTCAGCCTGACTCGGCACTGGAAATTCCAAACATACCTTAAAGCCAGTGACTTCTTAGAGTACCCCTCACTAATATCTGAAGCCAGTTTGCTCATCTGAGGTGCAAGGAAGCCATCAAGTTTACGACACAGGTCAAAGGTTAATGGACTTTTCACTGAAACCAGAAAGAACACCAATAACCATATTAAACAAGATCACAGACTAGAAACTGGTTAAAATAATTACATATGGCAAAGATTATTATTTATTAGTGAGGTGAATATTTAGTCTGGACACAAAACCGATAGCTAAAGTCTGTTTTGTTTAACAACACCACTAGAGCACATTGATTTGTTAATCATCAGCTATTGGATGTCAAACACTTGGTTATTTTAACTTACAGTCTTAAAGAGAAAACCTGCTACATTTTCCCATTAATAGCAAGAGATCTTATATGCACCAACCCAGACAGGATAGTACATACCACAGCTTTTGATACACCAATCATGGTGCACTGGCAGGAATGAGAAATAGCCCAATGGGCCCACCAACGGGAATCAATCCTAGACCAACCGTACATCACATGAGAACACTACTACTGGGTGATGTCCCACCCACAGACTAATAGCTAAACAGGTTTAATTTACTGCAGTTTGATTTGTAATGTACAGTAGAATCTCGTTTGCTTGAACACCCTCGGTGCTCGAAAAAGAGTTTGACCCATCGGGTAGTTCGACCTAAGCATTCGGTCAACATCGGATATTTCCGTGATGTCAGTTTGAAAGTTGAAAAGATGCAGGTTATGTATTAAAAGTAAGAGTAGCAAAATAGAATAAATAAATTTAAAAAACTGAATACTCCTCTTTAATAGCATCAGCCTTTTTTACCCACCCAGAATGTGTGTTATTGGGAATATTAAAAAATTTAACAATTTCCGTTTTTGATTTGATTCCCTTTTCTACCTCCATAATAGCCTCGTATTTTTGTTCAATTATTTTTAGTTCTATTCCGTCGCTGATCCAAATATCGCCCCCCGTTGCCGTATCTTTCCTTGGATTGGTCAGTTTCTTTGGTCATAACTTGTTCCGATCTGGGTAACCCCTGTTACTGGGTCCTTCTCCAGATTGCTTGGAGACCGACATAATTTTGGTAAATGTAAACTTTTAACACTTCATCAAAGTTTTATACAGCAAAATGTTTGAGCGAAAATATTTATTAGAAATTATTGAATGAAGCTGAGGCCCCTGTGTGCACTCAAGTGATTACAGTTGATTAAGTCACCCATTAGTTCAATCGATTAAAACTGGGTGCCGATGCCCGTAAGTCTACAAACGGTCTGCTTGCGATGTGTTTAAAGTTAATCTCTAAGCTGAGGCCCTCGGGTGTGCTAATTGTTTGATTGGCATGACGATACAAGTTAATTAATCTAACAGTTATTGTAATACTAGCTGTACTTGAAAGATCACTGCACATAGCCTCTTAACAAACAACGCGGCAAGTGTGGTAAAGAAAAGATTGTATGACTATTGTTATGATTCCCCCGATTCATCTCTAGTCCGTTCCGCCTACATAATTAGTCAGAAGGTTGTAATACCGTGGACAATTTTATTCAGTGCAGTTTTTTTTATACCTTACGTATCAGCAGTTCGAGAGAAATGTAACTAATTACACTGACGGGACCGATAATCTGGCTCGAGGGAAGGCTTATAGTCGACCCTGGACAAGTTCGACCCATCAGCAGTTGGTACAATGGTTTACCGAACCAAAATCTTTGTTTTTGGTTTGAGCGTTGCAGTGTGCTCCACCTTTCTGAGGTTGAGCCAACGAGATTCTACTGTAGTTATTCTGAAACTTGGAACAAGGGAAAGAAGGAAGCCATTGCTGCCAGAGAGGCTACATCTAGTTATAACCCAGCAACAGTTCTTTTATATGTGGGGGTGGGGTTTGAGGTATTATCTCCCCTTTCTTTTTTTAATGTATTTTCCAAAAGCATGGCCCAAACCTCCTTAAAAACTTCAACCCCCAAGTCTAGACACATCCTGCACAGTCGCCTGATACCATGCCCTTTGATATATTTCATGGGGCACTAGGTGAGACAAAAGAAACCAGAGTCTATAGAGGGAAATTGTTCCTGTAACTCATTGCACCTCATGCAAATGCTCTTAACACTAAGCTACCTCCCACAGCTTATTACTTTGATTAGTATGGTCTGCAAGAAGGACCAGTGAACACATACCATTTATTAGCATACAGATACTGGCACTGAGCGCTTTGTACACGAGAAGTTGGCACTCCTCATTTTCTTCTTCTGTGTTAATAAATACATGTGGAATCTTTCCCAGGTTTCCCTCATCTTTCAAGTTAACTGGACCCGTAACAAACCTGAAGAAAAAAAAAACAGTAACAAATTTACTGGTGATCATATCAGAACCAGATCATCCAATACATTATTTGTTTTTTGCAGTGGTGTACATGTATGTAAAAAGTGATTTTGTGTTGCTCATAGTTGCATCCATCGACGTTCATCGCAATGCAAACTTTGTTGAGATGATACAACAAAAGAAAACCCGTATAAAAGCCAAATATTCAAGAAAGAACAACATAGAAACAAAAAATACATTAATTTTCAATGTATGTAAATTACATTTAATTATGGTTAATATTACTTCTGAATAAATCTAATTGCCACTGGGAAAACAGTCCGTTTTCATTTATGCAGGTATGTATTTAGATGGGAGCCCGAGATTAAGATTTATTTGTATTAAATAATTAATTTTGTATTTGAATATGAGAAACTTTATTTATCAATGTCAAATAACAATCGCATTACTGTTACAACACCCCACTGGGAAAAGCTCTTAGATCTACACATTATGACAATGCTTATTTTGCTAAATGTTAGGATCCTTTGCTAAATGTTAAGATCCTTGTTATGACAAAGCTTACTTTGCTAAATGTTAGGATCCTTGTTATGACAAAGCTTACGATGTACTTTGTGAAATGTTAGGATCCTTGTTATGACAAAGCTTACTTTGCTAAAAGTTAGGATCCTTGTCATGACAAAGCTTACTTTGCTAAATGTTAGGATCCTTGATATAACAAAGCTTACTTTACTAAATGTTAGGATCATTGTTATGACAAAGCTTACTTTACTTTGCCAATGTTTACTTTGATAAATGTGAAAATCTGTGTATAGAAGACTTCAGTTATGGCAATGCTTACTTTGCTAAATGTGAGGATCCTTGTATAGAAGACTTAACCGTTATGGCAATGCTTATTATGCTAAATGTGAGGATCCTTGTTTAGAAGACTCCATTGTTATGGAAATGCTTACTTTGCTAAATGTGAGGATCCTTGTATAGAAGACCCCACTGTGCGTGGTTGTCCCCCCTGAAGCTCGTTCTCCAGGTGTGTGGGGAACAGACTGGTGGTGAGGTACTTGTACATGATCCTCATGTCATCCTGCTCCAGACCACTCCTGCAATGTAACCATGGCAACCATTATACACCTAACAACGTTCACTTGGCTTGTGATTTTCAATTTAGTTTAACTTGATGGGTTTTTTAGATTTACACTGAATTATGAAGATTATGAAAATTGTACAAATAACTATGACAACTATGTGTTATTTATGGAAACCTTGTTTAGCATTAGGACTTGATTTACATAGTTGTAAAAAAAAAAATTAATAATAATAAAATAAAATGGGTTACCTGATTTTTATTTTCAATTCCAGGAAACCTGTTTATGTTTCTAGCATAGACCTCAGCTATATAGACCATGGAGGGTGGTTAGTTTACAATTTGTTATTTATAAACTGTAAGTCAACATTAAACAATTTTTTTGTTGTTTCAAAGCAGATAAAGATTAAGCAAGATTTTATTGAATATCACCCACCAGAAAAAGACAATATTTGATATATCACACACATACCAGACAACATATTATGTTTATTCAACACATGACATATGTATTCTACATTTGATACCACACACATACATGTACACAAAACAACATGTTATCTGTATTCAACTATGCAAACCTACCAGACTAGCTGATCGTTATAAAGAAAAGCTGTGTATTTCACAGATGGGAATGTTGCCTCCAGTTGGTTAATGAAGCACTGAATTCTCAGGTAAGTGTTTTTGTCCAAAGGAAGAAAATGAATTCCATTGAACACATCTAGAATGTCACTCTGGTGCATGCGTAAGGTCAACAGATACTGGAATAGAAATAAAAAATTGTTACTGACACACGAGCTGAAAGTGAAGGAAGAAAAAAACTGTAAGTTATGTTGGTGTATATTTTGTCTTTTGTATAACTGCAGCTTCAGAAAATTCAAGAAAAGTATCAGCAAGTGATACAACAGGTAACAGTATACTGTAATTCAGGAAGTTAACGCAACATTAATTTATCGCGAGTCGATAACCCTAGCCAAAATCGCGACATGAAATTATCGCGAGTAGATCGACTCTTACTTGCAACAATAAATATGTTAGATATGTTACTGACCAGTGGATTAAGACCTCGTGATTTATTCTCAATATATAATCATTCCACTAAAAGTGGTTATAACAATTACTTTCGAGTTTTATTTCTTGCGGCTTAGAATACTTTCTCAACAACATATCCTGGCTAGTTAATTGTGTCGTTGTTTGAAGTGCGCAATTAGTTTTCATTGATTAATTTATCCATTTAATTGTCTGTTTCGTTACAAATGTTGCGAGTTGTTCAGCTCTTACAGGCGATAATAGATGTGTTAACAAGCCAGATGAGTAAAGCCTTGTTACTTTTGCAATTCCGCGTACTTCTGGCTAATACTTTCTTAACAACTTTCATTGGCTAGTTAATTATGTCGTTGTTTTAATTGATTGTCTTATCAATTTTATTGGTCAACTTGAAATCATCCTGAGATGTACGGATGAAATGTGGTGTTTGTTAGAAATTATTTTATTTCAAATTGTCAAACTGGTAACATGTGGAAATTCGTAACGGTCAGCCAGACCCCGATAAAGCACCTACCCCAGAGTAAAAAAAAACTTGAGCATAAAAGACGCGGGCAGCTGTTGATGTTGGGTCAATTAGACAAACTAGTTAAAGAACATATTGTGGATCTTAGATAGGCTGGTGCGATCGTCAGTAGGAATATGAGAACAAATCACTGTTGTCGGAAAACGGAGGTCCTATTCTCTTAGATCGAGGTTGGGTAGATTCATTTCTACATAGAAACGGTTTCGTGAAACGCAAAGCTACGAAAGCAGCAAGAAAAATACCAGAGAATTTCCTAGAAAAGAAAGATGAATTCATTGCAGCTGCAAATGGTGTAATAGATACTAAAACCATTCCACCAGAATTGGTGATTAATTTTGACCAAACAGGTGTAAAGATCGTCCCGGTGTCAAACTGGACATTGGCTGCTCAGGGAACAAAGCAAATAGATGTGATTGGTGTCGACGATAAGCGTGAAATTACCATGTTACTCGGAATTACACCGAGTGGTGAAATGCTCCCCCCACAGGTGATTTATCAAGGATTAACGGACAAGTGTCACCCTAAGTACAAATTCCCAGAAGACTGGCAAATTACCCATTCTCCAAATCATTGGAGTAATGAATCAACTATGCTGAGTTATTTTGAGGAGATACTTGTACCGTATACGAAGAAAGTAAAGAAAAATCTGGGTTTGCCTGTGCGTCAAAAATCTTTATTAATGTTTGACGTATTTGCTGCACATCGATGTGAATCATTCCTCGACCTTCTGCATAAAAAGCACTTTGAAGTTCGGTTTGTCCCAGATGGTTGTACGGGCGAGTTACAGCCGTTAGACCTGTCCGTGAACGGCGCTTTCAAGACGGCGATCAAAGAACAATTCACCAATTGATATGCGGACAAGGTGTCGGCCGGTTTTGAGACCCACTCACCCAAGGTCGACTTGAGGATTAGCGTTCTGAAACCCATTCACGCTCAATGAATTGTGTTGGTGCTCGATAAGGTATCAACGAACAAAGACGACATCATGCGTGGGTGGCAAATGGCTGGACTCTGTGATACCAGTAAATAAGACAATTTGTAACCGTGTGTGACAAGTTTGCAAGTTTGTGTGATGCTTGTTTTGTTTTATCCACTTGAACTTTATATTTATAAACAGATTTTAACAAATAATTTGTTTGTTTTTTTATTTTTATAAATGTGACATGAAATATTCGCAACAGGATATTATCGCGACCTACTTCTAGACGCGTTTTTCGCAATAATATCCTGTTTGCGTTAATTTCCTGAATTACAGTATCACCACACACTGAATAATTTCAGTAAAAGATATATCATAAAAGCTGCAAAACTTTTAAGTCTCTGCTGAAATTATATCTATAACATGAGAATGAATGAAACATCACAGTTCTTTGCATACTTTTTATTAAAAGAAACAAGCATTCTGAGAGTGGTGCTAAAGCAATACACGTCCACATACTGGGCCCAAGATATTCTCCTATGTTCAAGGGACATAACTCCGCAAATAAAATGGGTATATTATTATGAAGGTGAAAACTGATCTGTAACAATACATAATAAAGCTACATACAAAATTTCAAATCATTATCTCGAGTCATTGTGAAATAAAAGTCCGGAAAACTAATTTTCATTGTCCTAACTTCAAGGGCCATAACTCTGTCAAAAAACGGGTAAATTGCCATGAAAGTCAAACTTGATTTGTAACAGTACATGATAAAGCTATATGTAGCTAAATACCCTGAGGCATTCCAAATAAAAAGTCTGAAAAATGGAATATGGGACAGATGGGACAGAGAGACAGATAGAAAGGATGCTTATGAAACTGGTTGTTCCAGTACAGGACTAACAAACACTTTTTAACTTCAGGTTGGCTAATATTGCTTAATTAAAATGCATTTGTACATTTTATCAGTAAACCAAGTACTCATACAGAGAATCCTCACTAAAGTGAACACACATGATGTCAAGTAAATATTTCGGTTTTAAGGGTATCTGGTTCAGAAAGGTATATTTAAAAAGGGACCATGAAAAAAGATCTATTTTGAGGAATTCCGATTTAAATATAGCCCAGCTTTGAGGGGTTTCACTGTAATACCCTTTCATAAAAGTGTTCCAGTCTCTGTTTGAGAATCTGCACATCTCCATTTGCTCGCAGAAGGATGTTCTCAAACGTTCCATTAAAAAGCTGAAAAGAAAAGGAAATTATATTTGATAAACAACACCTCAACACATTTTAAACCAGACATCGCCACCTAAGTGGAGCTATCACTAGTATTTCATTAAAAATACACCAAAATTAATTGAAATAAACAATGTAATTTATGTGCTTGCTTTGATAAATGAATAACAAAAGATATAAAAGGCATATTTTATTAATTAATAATACCTTTTTTGGGTGTTTTATAAAGGCAATTTTAGAATTAATTACTGAAAAAGGCTTGTTTAGTCTCAGGGCAGCATGGTGCTGATTGATACAAGATGGTGCTAGACTATTGAGGCATGGTGCTGCACCATGCTAAAACAAGCTAGGGAAAACACTATACCAGTCATGGGGAGCTGACTGGGATAGAACAAGTTCATTCAAAGAATGAATTCACCAAGCAGTCATTCTGCATAGGCGTCGGAAACGGGGGGGCCAGGGGGGCACTGGCCCCCCCAACTTGAAAACTGGGGGCCAAATTTTCTTTGGCCCACCTGTTTAAAAACTCGCATTTAGTTGGTGGCCCCCCAGTCGCTGCCATCTTCCGACGCCTATGTTTTGTTACCACCAGCCATATAACTATAAATAAAATGTTTGAGTGCATCCTTAAATAAAAAAAATAAAAAAATTTATTGTTGTAAAAGATGCTGGTTTAAGTACCGTAAGTGGGCTCAAATTTACAACAGGTGAGCATTTATTTTTTGCCTGCAGTAAAAAATAAATAAAATTGCTCTAAATAACATTTTTAAAAATTTTGATCCCTGTTGAATTACCTGAAACATTCTGTAGGCTTGTTTGAGAACGGCTGCATATACAGAGTCTTGGACATCCTCTTCTCGGTACTCAATGTAGCTGTGGCCATCTTTCGTCTTCTCACTGTATGGAATGGACACAGTCTGAAAAACAACAACACTACTGACTACTCTTGTCACCCCATAACTGCATGACTACTCTTGTTACCCCATACTAGTTTGTTTTGTTTAATGACACCACTAGAACACAGTGATATATTAATCATCGGCTATTAGATGTCAAACATTTGGTAATTTTTTAGTCTTAGAGAAAAAACCCATCCCACAGACAGGATAGCACATACCACAGCCTTTGGTTTACCAGTCGTGGTGTCTCTCAAGGTGGACACTAAGATATGATTTGAACTAGCCTAATATATACTATGAATTTTGTCTACAGTGTATCAGTGCTATAACTCATAAAAACATTGTTAGGTAAAAGATGGTAAAACTCAACAAACCATGGCCATCCAGAAGTCTGGTTCCGGCTCGAGGAATAACTGTCTGGTTTTCTGGGTGTGCACACACTCACAAGGCTTGTCAGAAAATGTCCTGAAATGTGCAAACAATTTTTTAAAAATATTCTTGATAAGCCTGTCAAAATGGATCAAAATTAATTTTTTTGTTTTAATTTAATGACGCACTCAACACATTTTATTTACGGTTATATGGTCAAGGACCACACAGATACTGAGGGAGGAAACCCACTGTCACCACTTCAAGGGCTTTTTTTTTCGATTAGCAGCAAGGGATCTTTTATACCAATAGACAGGATAGCACATACCACAGCCTCTGATGTACCAGTCATGGTGCACTGGTTGGAATGAGCAATAGCCCACTGGGCTCAACAGGGCAAAATTATTAAATGATAATTTATGTAACCTGTTGCCTACAGAAGTATAGATTATTGTTATCGATTTTATCAATCATGCATTAAAGTTACAGGGTTCAGCATCATTTTATGTCATAATTCATGACATAAAGTGAAATAAATTTCCCATAAATGGATTTTATCTGACTGAGTTTTCTCCCATTCTGACCAATGTTCCACAATTGGTATATCAAAGGCCATGGTATGTGCTGTCCTCTGTGTGAAAGTGTATATAAAAGATCTCATGCTGCTAATGGTAAAATTTAGTGGATTTTCACTGAAAACTACATGAAACATTCAATAGCATTGCCAGTATGAGGATGACGCGCTTGCCTCATATGGAATTTCTCCAGATTTATTTTACAGGTCTGGGTTTTCCTCAACGTTTTTCCTCTCTAGCTTTTGTTTGTTGTTTGTTTGTTGAACGATGCACTCAGCACATTATAATTACGGTTATATCGGCGTCGGACATATGGTTATGTCGAGAAAAAAACCCAGTGGTTAGCTGACGGGGATCGATCCTAAACAGACCGCGCATCAGGCGAGCACTGTACCACTGGGCTATGCTGCCCGCTCCTCTCTAGCTATGCTCGAGACACTAACAGTCAAAATTACCAAAACAAATTGACAGCCAATAGCCGGTAATATATAAATCAATTTACTCTAGTGGTGTTATTGAAACAAGCTTTTAACTTTAAAGGGACATTCCTGAGTTTGCTGCATTGTAAGATGTTTTGACTAATAAAATATTTCTACGATTCAACTTAAATATATTTCTAGTTGTCTTAGTATTTGTAAGAAGCCCAAACTGGATTTTTTCTTCTAATAATTTTGTACATACGAATAAAATAATTTAGGAAATTAAATAAAATTTAACCTAGTACAAATATTAGAACGATCAGAAACACATTTAATATACTGCCACTAACTATTTTATGCAGAAAAATATATTTGATCAGATATGTAATTACAATCATTAAAAAGTCGTTGTTAGTCAATAACATCTTAATAATTGCAGCAAACTCAGTATGTCCCTTTAACTTTGTCACTTACTCTGAAAATTTTACAATTGCTTCACTTAGACCAACATTCTTTATCTGTGTGTCAATGTCCATATTCTTCGGATAATAAAACATGATCTTCTTCTCCTCCTGAAGGATACAATTATTGATAGATTATTTATCCCACAACTTACCCATGTCATAACTTAGTGTATTAACCTAAGTAATAATGATACACAAATTTACATGGTCCCTAGGCAATGTCAATGTCTACAAGCATTTGTTTACAAGCCAACAAGACATGTATACCCGAGATTAATGTTTTCATTAGATTTACTTAAAATGTGTGATGTCAAACTAATTTGTGCTAATCGTGATGCCGTCATATTGCCAACAGAGGCAACTCTAGTACTGTGATTGACTAAATATTGAATTAAAATGTTATTTTAGAAGTTTTATAGGATAAATAGAATTCGCTACTCATGTTTTTTAATATGTAAAAAAATCAATCTTGTGTAGTTAAAAAAACACTCGAGACAGAATTTTCTATTTATTAAAATATTTATAGTTCTTCTCACATGGAACATCTTTTTTTTTATACTTATGGAATTTACCACAAGTTATTTATTTATGAGCCAATTTGCACATAAAAATAGCATTTCTTTGTTATTTCCAAAGCACTTTTTACTTTTCTTCTTATGTCAAACCAAATTGAAATTATTTAAAATTTTTGTTGTTGTAGGATTGGACGGACTATAAATAACCATGATTATAAGCAGTGCTAGACATAGGTGAGAAGGAAGCAATAGTTTGTGACTCAGTTCCAGTACGTCGAGAAGAGTCGCACCTACTACTTGACGTCTGAGCGGAACAGGGTGTATCGGCAAGGACTGCTGAAATCAGACATGGATAATCCAATAGTCAAAAGGATTATCAGGCTGATACTTCCAGAAGATTACCCAGCCTTACTTCGGGGAGAGTGCTACATTGACCTGCCTCACTTCTTCCCGAGGTTCCGAGCCGATCACCCCAAATCTCGCCATGAGTTCCGCCAAACCTCTCCTAGGGCAGGAACCTCCTTTTTAGGGCTTAGTTGGACTTTAAATCTTTTGGCCGTGGTTCAAAATTTTATGTTAATTTTTTTTGTACAGTCCAACACACTTTACTTTGGTAGCCCGTCTAAATTGCTCAAATCACCCTAACAACACTTTGGCCGAGCACTCTAATATTACTTTTTGGATTTTAAATTATATCCAGACATGAGTCGAATGTAGCAGCTCCTTTTGGCTTTAGGTCCCTCGACCTGACTACTAAATTCGTATTCCAAATTCCGCCCACCTTAAACTCACATATCCCCTCCCGGCCCGGACCATAAGCTTTTAGACCTCGGTTCAAAATTTTATGTCAAAATTACTTCTTTTTTTTAAACATATTATTAAATAGTCCGACCCTCTCTTCTTTCTCTTATTTAATTTTGGATGGTCCTTCTAAAATGCTCCAAATTATATAAATATTCGGCCGAGCAGTCAATTATTTTTATTTTTGGCTTGTAACTTATTTATTCTATTAACCTTTTTACTAATTGCTATTTTCAAAACTCTGCCCATTTCAACCCCCCACCCCCTTCCCATCCCGAGTCAGGCCACCGATCTTATCGGAGGTCGGACTCGGGATGGGCGTGTTCGAAACCCTAGTGGTATATGGGCACGTTAAACTAGTTTTTATCATCATCAACTAAACATTGTTTCCATGGTTACAGACACATTGACTCAACTGGTAACGATAATGATGTGAATCTGACCAGAGTGGGTCAACTCACCCCAAACTGTTTATTCATTTCTCTCATCCCAATGATATGATGTTCACAACAAACTTAAATTAATACATATTAAGATTTGACTTACCGGTAACTGCAATAGACTATATTTCATACCAAAACATTCACATTGAGTTGAAAGGTGTAAACTGTCACAGTAGAAACAAGAGTAGCCTAAAACTCTGATGGTATGAGATCTAGAGTGTTGATAACTGTCCATCTATTGTCTGTCCCATCTTCCTACAATTTTTGTTTTGTAAATAGGATCAGTTTGGTCTGATGTAAGAAGAATAAAAGTGTTTTGTAAATAACAAATACAATTGGTTCAGAAATACAACTAACTTTTATTAAGTTCCATAGCATGAAAAAAGACATTCCCCGTGGAACTGACTGTAGTTCTTATACTGTCAAGAGTACTTGGGCTAAGACACAACAAATTAGTATTAGGCCTTGACAAAACAACAGTAATATTGAAACTGGGGCGACAAAATATCTGCCCCATTAAAAAAT
>JAECMU010155739.1:0-11748 GCA_016106625.1 Dracogyra subfuscus | reverse complement strand
GTTGCCTCCGTGTATAAGCCGACCCCCTTCTTTTGGAAAGTGTTTCTAGTCTTCAAAAGTCGGATAATACACGGCAATATACAGTAAGTAAGATTAGCGATGGCTTGTTTTACTGTATTAATAAACCTAAGTAAGATCGGCGACGGCTTGTTTTACCGTATTGATAAACCTAAGTAAGATCGGCGATGGCTTGTTTTACCGTATTGATAAACCTAAGTAAAATTGTCGATGGCTTGTTTTACCGTATTGATACACCTAAGTAAGATTAGCGATGGCTTGTTTTACCGAATTGATAAACATAAGTAAGATTATCGATGGCTTGTTTTACCGTATTGATAAACCTAAGTAAGATCGGCGATGGCTTGTTTTACCGTATTGATAAACCTAAGTAAGATTATCGATGGCTTGTTTTACCGTATTGATAAACCTAAGTAAGATCGGCGATGGCTTGTTTTACCTTATTGATAAACCTAAGTAAGATTGGCGATGGCTCGTTTTACCGTATTGATAAACCTAAGTAAGATTGGCGATGGCTCGTTTTACCGTATTGATAAACCTAAGTAAGATTGTCGACGGCTTGTTTTACCGTATTGATAAACCTAAGTAAGATTGGAGATGGCTTATTTTACCGTTACGTAGTTGTGTTGGTATGAGGGTCTCCTTGCTGTAGCTAGTTGACATTTCACAAGTAGCTTAGTTGATAGAGCACTGATGCCAAATTTACAAAACATTGTAACTCATTGTTACATGAGTTTTGTATCTATTTCATGCAAACAAATTATGCAGTATGGATCTTAGTAAAGATAAAAAACAACAACATTATGTTGATTTTGAATTTGCTTTAAGTATTTTTATGAAGTGTTTTTTAAAATATGAATTTAATATCCTAGTTTTGCACAAATAACTGAAATTTTATGTCTATAAGACTATTGTTGTGATTGCAAATGGTACAAATAATAAGATAGGCATATACATAAATTAATTTTGGTTGTTCTTATCATGACCCATTTTTTATACTGATGTAATTTTGTGCATGAAGTAATACTTGTAAATGTACGACACTTAACCACAAACACTAAGTTAGATGTAGTGTGAAATTAACAGCTAATTAGGAATAACATATATAGCAGTAGGACGATTGTTTCTTTTTGCGTAAATTTTAATAAAGTATTAAAATAATTATATAATAATTACCAACTTTTTTAGCCTAAAATAATATTCTAAAGTGTTGTTTTAAAAATATATATGGCGACAATTTAAAACATGTATTACATTTATTTCTGGTATTTTTTCAGGTGCAATGGTAGCCTTCGAGGGTGTTCCTCTTCACCTGCCTTACTTCGCCAAGCTGTGGACAGAGATCTATCATTCTGGAGTCAGTATCTTGTACTTAATACATACCCCCATTTAATCTTAACATAGCAGTGAAGAAATCTTTTATTCTACATACTAGTATATTGAATAATAACCGTAGAACTATTGAATAAAATAAGTCTTCTGTTATACTTATACTGACTACAAGATTGGAATTACCTTTTTTTTTAAAGATACCCATTTTATAACTCTCACTGTTATAGCAACCCATCATCTGCAATGTTAAATGTGTTGAGTGTGTCGTTAAATAAAACATTTTCCTTCATTCATCTGCAAAGTTAAAACTTCCAGACAGGGATGTTATATAGGACATTTATTTTAAAGGCATTGTTGTGTGTATAGGGTTTGTATTTACCTGGTATTGGAGTACAAATGAAAATTATATTCAATCAAACATATTTTCCTGGACATATAAACTCATAAACAAATAAACTCATAAACAAATGTATATATATGTACTTAATTGATTTGAAACATACACTGCATATACATTTCCCTTTAACTAATATTAGTTACCATAAAGTGTTTTCCTGGACATATAAACTCATAAACAAATATATATATATGTACTTAATTGATTTGAAACATACACTGCTTATACATTTCCCTTTAACTAATATTAGTTACCATAAAGTGTTGCAAACATTTTAAAAATTAGCCAAAAATTTACAAAATTATTTATAGCTGTATATCTTTAATTCAGTTGATCCCAACATATTGATAGCACATGGAGTATAACACCTAGTATATAGTTGTTTACACAGAGTACTTTTCAGCACAAATGTATTTTTTAGCACTTCTGCTTTTTAAGTAGATTACCCAAGCAATATTTGAAAAAGAACACTAAAACTATACTGTTACGTACAACCCTCTGAAAAATGTGAGAACAATTGTTCCATTCTCATGTAACTCGCGTAAGTCGTCCATTTTTCATTCACTTATTACATTTAAGACATCGTTTACATCCATGTCATGACACAAAACCTAAATGGGTTAGCTGATGTTGTTTTTGCATAGCTCATACATTTTCAACATTTAAGTTAATGAATAACATTTTTGGTCATTAGACCGCATGCTGTGGCTTTGAATGTAATTTTTTTTTTTTTTTTAAAGAGCATGTAATGAATAAAACAAATTGTGTTCCACTTTGATTTTTTCTTCTCATACATTAACCTGATCTCTCATCAAATGCATTCTTCACGCCATACTTACTGACTGGACGTACTATTCCAGCAGCCATTTACATGACTTAGTATCTTCTATTGGTCCAAAACAAATCACAGGACTCATTGGCATATTTTTTTATATTTTTTTTGGCTGTTGGGATGTTCAGACCAATCTGATGGAATTGTGGTTGGAGTGGAGTGGGGTTGGATGGCATAGGTCAGGTTAAGTATTTATGAACATGGAAAACGTTTCAAGTTTTCTTCACTTACGTTTAAATAAAGTTTAAATTAGAGGATTATTTGTCTTACTTGTATTGTGTCCTAATGGTTGTCATATTTTCAGCAGGCTGACAAAGGTTATGTCCAGGCTCTGTGCAACAGTTCATCATTCATCGACTATGTGGACGCTGTGTTGCTAGATGAACGCCTGTCACTTAACAACAGCGTCATATATCAGTTTTTCTGCAACTTCTTTCCCAAGGTAAGTGTAGGCTTTGTGTCTCGGCTCATGCTAAAAATTGTGAGAATTCTTTTATTAAAGAGAATCATGAATTTATTGTTATTAGTCCCCTAGATTTCATCTTAGTCCATCTGTTTGTCTGTCTGTCCATCCCACATATAATTTCCTGGATATATATTTTTTTTTTCCACAGTGCCTCGAGATATTTTATATAGGTTCTGTTACAGATAGAGTTTGATTCACCCGTTTTGTTCAAAGTTATAACCCTTGAACTTAGAAGATAAAAAAAAACTTTCTTTTCTGGATTTGTTTTTTGCAACATCTGAAGGTTTTAAGATGAAATTTAGTTTTTAACTGTATCATGTACTTTTACAGAGGAGTCTAACTTTCATGGTGATTTACACATTTTTCACAATTATGGCCCTTGAACTTGATACTATAACAATTTGTTTGCTCCAATAGGGAACATGTATTGCTCTAGCTGTACTCTTAGAATGCTTGTTTATATTACAACTAGTTTTCATTCATACCTCACAAACAAAAGCAACAACTGTTCTCTTCTCTAGGTGTATCTGCAGTTGCAATACATTTTTCTATTTAATTGTTCTGTTGTTCAGGTTTATCAGCAGGTGTTACATGACCAGGGCAGGTCGATGCTGGGTAATGCGTTACTTGACAGCCTGGTGGCATCGGTCACAGCAGAAAAGTCAGCATTTGAAAACGTCAAGTCAGACAGAGAACTTCTCCATATCTGCAACAGACTGACTGGGGTGAGTAGAGTGTTGTATTATCAGAAAGTGGTTGGATTTAGTCTGACAACAGCCATCTAAATGTTAATTGTATCTAATAAATAAATGTTGATTGGCTTGTGTGAACACTACTTGCGAGATAGTGAATCTAAGCAAACTCAGAAATTTTGGTTGACAAGTGGGGCCATTATGTTATAAATGTAAGAGGGGGTTCGAATATCACTGATGAACCCGAATACAGATGAGTCACAAAATGTATAAACTTTAGTGTTTTTTTCTCGTCCCAAATCGTGACCCATCACTGATTATCAGAGTATGTACTGTGTGGTATATGTGGTTTGGTGTATGTGAAAATACTTATAAAATTCTTTTGCTGCTTTTATGTAGGAGTAACCCATGTGGTGGAACATTGTTTTCTCTCTTGATCAAGAGTCAAAATAACCATACATTAGTCACCAAAGGGCTGTAGTTTAAAATGTGCTAAGGAGTTGGTAAACAAGTAAGCCTTACCTTTTCTGTTTTCCTGGTGTTAATTGGCTTTTTTGTTTTATTTCTATGATTTGAGAGCTATGCTTATCACTTTCTTGGTGCAGGCATCAAAATAACTGCATTTTAATCACCAAGCAATTGTAGGTTCTGTTTTCCTAGGGGTTAACTGGCTTTTTTTCTTGTTTTATTTCTAGGATCTGAGAGCTATGCTCATCATTTTCTCGGTGCAGACGCCAAAACAGGTGAGTCCTCTACTGACGGAGAGCTTGGAGCTGATTCTCAGCGTGTGTCGCTCACACCAGCAGAAACGAGGGGAGATGGAGTCGAAGGTGGAGGCGTCGTCCCAGCAACAAGACGAGGATACCGAGGCGCCAGCTCCGCAGGAGGAACAAGACAAAGAGGAGGTAACCCAAGAAATGGACAGTGAGCAGATGCAGCACCAAGAGAGGGGAGACGACTCTGATCAGAACGCCGACTCCAATGTGGATGTGTGCATGGAGGACACTCCCAGTGAGGAGGTGAAAGAGGAGAAGACTTGTGAGGAGAACATGTCAGCAGACAGTAACCAGCGAGAACAGTTGGTGGAGGAGGAATCAGGTGGGTGTGGCCTTCACTTCCCACGCAGTGTTTAAAGGGACAAACACTGGGTTTTAAACACTACCGCATATTGTTCACTATTAAAGCTGTTTTTCATAATGGATATCAGACATTACTTATATTTACAATTTACATGTTATTGTTTAGAATATCCATTTCCTTACATCTGAAGTATTACTGGTCATCCTGGTGTTTTTAATGCCATGAAATGCATTTTTCATAATTCTAAAAATGCATATGTGTCCGATAAGTAACGATTGTGGAGTTCTGGTCTTATTTTTAGAGGGAATTTCCACATTTCAACATCATGAACTCTTGTTAACTTTATTGCATCTTTTATCCACATTTCCACATCATGAACTCTTGTTAACTTTATTGCATCTTTTCTCTAAGACTATGTCAAAATTACCACATTTGACATCCAGTAGTAAGTCGATGTTTTCTAGTGGCGTCGTTAATCAGAACTTTAACTTTCTGATGTATGTTTATTCAGATGGGTTAGTGGTTTGTATGGTAACCAAACACTGACTTAATTGTTTCCTAGAGTTCAAAGTAACACAAGAGTGAATAAACTTAGAGTGGAGGGATGACGATGTCCCATGACTCTTAATGAAGGAGTCTGGAAGGTTCCAACACAGTACTGTCGTTTAAGATAACACACTGGTTTTTGGAGAGTGTATTCTGCTGCACCCATTAAATTATATCAGATTCAATGAATTGTTCATGACTTGTATATAAAATGCTGTATACAGCTTGTCCTATCTGTCAGAAAGTTTACGTAAAAGAATTTGTTACTGCTCTCAAGGAATAGCCTGAATGGGTTTTACATTCATGAGAAACTAATCATTAACTTGTCCTGGAGGAACAAAAATTGGATTAAAATAAAATACTGGTTCTAACCCAGAATGAATATTCATTTTGTCTCCGTAACCACTAACAACTGACCATTAACCCACTGTCCTGAACAGACAACCTGGATAGCTGAAGTGTGTGCCAGGGAGAGCGTGCTTGAATCATAGTGTAAGCGTAAAAATAAATGAGCAGGCCTGAATCTGGACAAACTTTAAAGAAAAGTCCATTTAATAATCAGGTGCATACCACCGAATACATGTTTTCAAGTCATGACTTTCTGTTACAGGAGAAATCCCTTCAAAGCGACGCCGAATAAGCCATGATGCTGATGAAGAACAACAAAAGACTGACATAGAAACTCCAGGTGCTTCTGGGCCAGACACTCAGGAGGATGTGGAGAAGACAGCAACACCGAAATCCCCCGAGCCCTCAACAAGTTCCGCTAGCGAGCCACCCCAGCCCAGTACGAGTACGACTTCGACTGGTCTGTCCCAGAGTCCCAGAGAACGCCCCAACAAAGTGGACGTCGTCGCCAAACATATTGAAATGCTGCTGGGTCTGATTCAGAAACAGTGAAGACATATCACCCACCTGTCTGTCGGTTGTAATTCGGAGGCCATCAGTACCTGATTAAACTTATGGCACTCGGTATATGTTGTAACTCAGTGACTGCCAGTACCTGTATAAACTCGGAGGCTGCCAGTATTTGTTTAACCTTGTGGCTGTTGATATATGTTGTAACTCAATGACTGCCACTATTTGTTTAAACTCAGTGACTGCCTTTATTTGTTTAAAACTCAGTGGCTGCCAGTAAGAGTTGTAATTTGATGGCAAATGCGTGAGTTGGAGGCTGAATAAAAGTATTCCCCCTTGCTGGGAATCTGTGGGGCAAATCCTTTCTGATGAAAATGTGATTGCTCAAATTGATTTTAATGTACATTAAAAAGAAAAAGAAGTTGCCAAATCTGTTTTAGTGTCCTATCTGACACAACAGATTCGTACAAGTCTGTAAGCATGTAAAAGCATATGTGCAGATTGTGTTAGTCAGGTATGGGGTCATGTTGAGGCCATTTGTGAATTCTGATGAGTTATGGTGTGCTTATATCAGCAGTTTTGATGACCGCAGTTGAAACATCTAATGAGTAATGACATGCCTAGTTGTGAAATGTGACATGTTTTGACATGACTGATTTTGAAATCATGTTTTTAAAATTTTCTGAGATGTGACGATGACATTGTTTGATGAGCCCAGATATAAAATGTAACATTCTGACGTGCCCAGATGCAAATTCTCAGATGTGACCATATCTGAAAGTTGACATTTTGCTATACCTTGATGAATTTTGACATATCCACATTAGAGTTGTGTCTTCACTTTTGGTATGACCCAAGTGGTTTGAGGTAGCCAGACGTGAAATCTAACAGGTTTTCAGGTAGCCAAATGTGGAATGTAAGAGATTTGGTGTAGCCAGATATGAAATGTAAGAGGTTTGAGGTAGCCAGATGTGAAATCTAGCAGGTTTTGAGGTAGCCAGATGTGAAATTGGATGAGTTTTGACACACTTTGTGGAAATGCGACATTATTTAATATGCCCAGCTGAGAAATGTGAAAGTATGAATTGTTTCGTGGTCTCTTTTTCAAGATGGAAAGACTCTAGAAACTATGGAGGACTGATAGATGACCATTATTTTTCATTATTTCTACTCACAAATGAAAAATATTTTGTCTTACAGTTTACTGTTTTTACCTGGGTCAGGAGCGAATTAATGCCATTTTTAAAGTGCACTGGTTATAAGCTGTTCGCTTCCAATGACAATTGTTTGAACTGAAATGTGTGCATTGTTTTATGATTAGTCAAGTGATTTTAAGAAAACAAAAACGGAAAATATCTTCGTTTTTTTCAGTTGAAAATTTTTAGCTGTTAAATGATCCTCTGTATCAAATTATAGTTGCAAGACTGACATGCTAATTTTAAAGTAAAAGTTTGTTATTATATTATAATAATAACAACCCTTGCAGTTGCCCATGGCAATCGGCAATGATATGAAGACTGCAGAGAAGTTTTAATTTTCTGCTGCACTTTTTTTTATATGTGGATTGTATTTAATTGCATTGTCTTTTCCATGGTATGTTTTTTTTGTTTTGGATATTTTCTTAATGGTAGGAATTGTAATAACATAGTTAATATTTTATGGGGAAATCTGATTTTGACTGAGAGTAAATCTAAATACAGCACATCTAATTACAACTGGACATATTTAATAGTATCCCAGGAGAAATCCTATTTGGATATTGTGGATCTTTGTGAATGTTAAAAGATTAATTATTACAGTATGTTTCGTTTCATAAACATTTGTATATGGTTTTTTTTGTCTCATAATAACTCACTGTCATTGATACATTCATGATATAAATTCGTGATATCAATTTATGCCCGACTGTCATTCTGTTTGTGTAAATTCACACTGCAATCTGCTAATCAGTTTCGTGATTAACAGCTAATCTTTTTGCTAACAATTACAAACCTTTTTCATGTATTACAAAAATCTATCTAGTTTGACCAATATTTTTTAAGAGACACTGATTAAGAAAATAAAAAAATACCACAGTAGTACCTCAGTACAAAATCATTTTGTTTAACAGACATTTAAAATGTCGGCTTTGTTGGGAGCCTTAGTAATAGGAATTAAGGATGGAAGTGTTTTATTTGACGACAGACATATGGTTAAGCACCACACAAATATTGACTACTCTTTTCGATATACAGCAAGGGATCTTTTATATGCACCTTCCTACAGACAGGGTAGCACATACCACAGCCTTTGAGCGAGCATAGTAATGGAGTGTTAAGGTTGGTAACTAATGTCCTCTGAACTAAAAGCCTCGGTTTTGTTACTTTAAGGTTTAACATTAACACAATTTCATGCAAATGTTTGCTGTGAGTTTGTGGTCATGCTGGTCTTTGTAGTAGCTCCAAATACATATGATGTCAGACAGAAAAGGTACATACCTAGGAAACTACTCGGGCAAAACACAGGTTTAACACACTTGGGTATTTTCACAATCAGTTTACACAGTCAAGGGCTAACCTGCTTTAAAAAATCAATATGACGAGAACACTATGTTTGAACAACCTTATATATTACATGTAGTCAATGAATGTAAAGCATTTAATATTAGGGGAAGAAAGCAATAGTGGCTAGTCTATTTAAAGAGCTTAATAGAAATATACATTTTATACTAAATGTTGGGGTTTTAAGAATATTATCTTCTTTTTTCCAGTCTGAATTAAAAAAGTTTAATTTTGTCAAGTCTCTTTCATAATTTTCAGCTTGTTAATTATTTTGATTAAATATTTTGATATTTTGTCTTTTGAACTTAATGTTCAGTTTATATTTCAGATGTTTTCGAAATTTGTGTTTAAAGAGTTTCATACTATAATTCAGTGTCCGTTTTTGTCTGTGTGGAATGTAAAACTTACATTAGATACAAACACAAACATCACATGTGACAGATTGTTTTCAGTGAATAATGTTTGACAAACTCATTTGAACCCTTTACAAAAAATATATGTTTTAATTGTAAGTTAAATGACAATTATTATGAACAAAGTCCAAATGGTTGTATCATGATGATCAGTCTTAATACACATATTTATACATATTATATTTCATGTTATCAGTAAAATGCATAAGAAAATAATGAATCGACACAATTGGAAGCCCTGTCACCCAGGTACCTACCTGTACACGTGTATATGTGTGGGTGTGTTGACTACAGCTTGATGTATTCTCACACAGGATGTGGTTCAAAAATACTTTACTCATTACTGTTATTCTTAATGATTTACAGTATCTGCCTAATTTTAACACAAATATTTGCAAATGACATCTATTCTAACAGATTTCATGTTGTTGATAATGCAAATATACATACATACATATGTGCATGCGTGCGTACGTACGTATGTACCTACCTACATACATACATACATACATACATTACATATATACATATTAGAATAAGTGTAACTTTTTAAAAGAAAAATCTCTCAAACGTTTTCTTTAATTTTAAAGTGAAATTTTATGTTGTTTCAGTTTGTATTAAGATGTAAAAGTGACTATGTTTTATTCTTGTTTTCATTATTGTTGTACATGCACAATATCCTGTATTTTAATGCGTGTTTCCTAAATTTCACACAACGTAGGAGGTAATTTATTTTAATATTGTTTTGGACATCTTTACCAAACAACTTTAATCTCTGCTAACAAAATGTCTGCATCGTATTCACCTTCTCTGGGTTGTGATTGAAGATTCATCTAACAACTTGACATTTTCCCCATACATTTTTAAGGTATGGAAGGGGCCCAGCATTGCTGCCAAAGGAAATTTGAGCATATACCTTACCACGTTAAAGCTATCAGTAACATTAATATTTCCTCTTAATTTTTTAAATATTATTTTAGTTTTACTTTAATGATGTTGCTAGTTTTCTGACAAATTAAATTTTGGTTTCATTTCAATAATATTGGGAATTTCAAGGCCTATTAAGAGGTCAGTGAACACCAATGATAACTTGAAATGGAGAAATCATCTTTCAACCTTTTAGAGACCAGTACAATTTCAGCAAAGCATGTACAATGGTATCTCATAATCTAATATGCTTCTTATCGTTATATCCAAAAAAAGTAAGAATGCTGTATTTTAATATTTTACTTCATACTGGAGTAGATTTACCACAGATCGAAATGAATTATGTAATTGGAAATATATTACAAGTTGGACATCATATTTTATAGCCATTACTGTAAAAAAAATAAAAAAAATATGGAACAAACAGAGAGTTCATTTTAAAAAAAAATGATTTATACAGTACCATCTCTTTTCTGCCACTACTGTAAGAATTAGATAAGTATTATATAACCTTTTAAAATATTAAAAAGGTTAAAATTATTTATGAACATGATATCTATTTCAGGATGTGTGATTAAAACTGTCATATTGACAAATTGCCATTGATAATTAACATGGATATATGGGGTTTTAATGTTAATAAAAAATGTTTTGCTTTGTAATAAAATGTTTTTAAGCAAATATTGTTTTGATTTGTTTGTTAATAGTCTCATCAGTAAATTGTAGAAGATACACAATGCACTTCCAATATGGACAAGACATGTTTTTTGCTCAGTACACAACAGAAGCCATGTTAGATTTAGGAAAGAAAAGGCATGCTTGTCGGTTCATTGTTTTAGAGCGAGAGGCTACCTCAGCTCATTGTTTAATTAACAACTACACCAGGGCCATACCCTGGTCAAAATCCTGGGATGGAGGGGTGGGGGAAGGGGGCACTACATTTTATAAACCAATGAAACCATATAAAAATTAAACCCTGAGATGCTATTTTCTGGACTAAAAAAACTTTTAAAAAGTGATATTCTGAGGGGGGGCCCTGCTACATTTATTAACATTAGGTGTCTTAACATGAAGTAATTGTGAAATGTGCTTTACAAACCCTAATAAAGAGGTCTGAGAACACCCATACATTGCATATGAAGCAGGGTGAGGGGATGTGCCCCCCTCCCCACCCCCACTTTGTAACAGCATGGTTTTTATATAAATATATCTGTGTGTGCCTCCCATTACTTTTAAAGTTATTATTAACTTTTTGTTGATATATTCACACCTATGAATTTATATAAAATGTTATGTACAGTGCATATTGTATGTAACATTTTAAAATGAATTTATAGGTACTCTTTCATTTGTTTTTGTTTTGTTTTTTCACACATATATATACATTGTGTGTGTGTGTGTGTCTGTGTATATATATATACACTACTGGTATATCAAAGACCATGATATGTGCTATCCTGCCTGTGGGATAGTGCACTGAATATACAGACATTGATATTCTAAACAAGAAAATATATTTAATATGTAAGTTTAATCGTAGACATATTTTATTAGAAACATTTTACAATGCAGAAATGACCCTTTAATTATTTTTTAGAATGAAAGGTTATTTTGGTTGACGTCGATGAGCGTGACGTCACCCCCCCC
>JAECMU010155726.1:0-10582 GCA_016106625.1 Dracogyra subfuscus | reverse complement strand
ATATTTGTGACTAGTCCCAGCACGCGATACATAATAAAAAAGATTACCGGGAAGGAGCGCTGATGTGCGGTTAATCTACAGATGTGAGTTTGTTTGACAGATAGTCAGTCACCACGGTTAGATTTGTGAAATAGCTTCAAGCCATTTTTGTTTTCAGCTATGGTTATTAAGTTGTTTTCTTTGTTTTAATATATAGGATAGTTTGTGTCCGCACTTGAATATATAAGTCACAGAAATTGCCGTTTTGACGTTAATGATGGGTTCATTGCGGAATTACCGGTTTCTTACAGCACGGACAATCCTGGAAATTACTATTATCGCACGGAAATTGCAATTTTTCACAAACGCGGAAAATCACACGGAATTTGTCGATTTCCAATGCGGAATTTGCCTCTGTCAAACGCGGATTTTCGGTGGCTCTATATTGAGGGCGCTGGGTATTCTGTGTTAGAATGGCAGAGAAGAAATCCGATTTCCTAATATTGGTTTTCATATAGTCATAGTCTCTTGAATAGAGTTAGCTGTGACTAATTACCTGCTGAATTCTTTAGTCTTGTTTCAAATCCAGTTTAGTGAACCTGTCATATGAATGAGTAACTATGAAATTAAGTGCAACAGGGTTGCTGCCAGAGGGTAAAACGGATATTGCAGATTTAAAAAAATTTAAGTTAACTTTTTGACAAAATTAATGACTTTTCTTTACACTAAACGTAACTTTTTTTTTTTTTTTTCATACGCCCTGTCGATTGCGGTTGCATTCAGGACACGCATTGTAAATATTCAATTCCATAGTGCCATACCCAAAAAAGAAATTCTGGCAGAAACACTATGGGGATTTGAACCACATACTCTCAGAATAATTATAGTCTAGCACACTACCAATTGAGCTAATAGCAAAATATTTTCAGGGAGCACTTTATACCAACATTACTACATACTGCCCCCTCAAGTAAAGCTAAGCCCAGGAACTGTGGGCCACTGCTAATTGAACTGATACTGGCCCTGACTGGGTTTTAATTGTATTATTGTGCTAAGAACATACCCAGTCCCTATAGATGTCAGTTTCAAATGTGATAGAAAAATCAACCTCCGCTGAGATGATTCAAACCACAGATTCTCAGTGTGTGAGAGTCCATCACTCTAATAGGGAAATTCCAACACTACTACATAAGCATTTACAGAAAAATAAGAAAAGATTACCAGAAATTCTAAATACTGTTTTTGACAACAAACAATAGCTACAGAAGCTGGCATATTTTGGCTCTGACCATTCAGACCAACCTCATATATTATATGGTGGTTCTTCAGTGAATTTTCAAAGGAATTTATTAGTTAAAAGTTTAAAGCAGAATAGTAGTTTGCACTGTTACTGTGAAAGTCTAATAATTGGCTTTATTGTTTTTCGTCAGTCTGAATGTGTTATTGCAATTTATTATAATTATTTTGGTCATTTCAGCACCATTTTGTTTTGTGTTGCTATGTTGCAAACAGCTAAATGGAGGAAATAATGGAACATAGGCTATATTCTTAAACATCGTTAAACTGGGTTTGTCCTATTAAATAAGCTTTCAGCTAGTTAAAGTTTATTTTGTTTAATGACACCACAAGAGCACATTGATTAATTAATCATTGGCTATTGTATGTTAAACATTAATTTTGGTAATTCTGACTTGTGGTCATCAGAGGGAAACCTGCTACATTTTTCCATTACCAGCAAGGGATCTTTTATATACACTTTCCTACAAACAGGAAAACACCCACCATGGCCTTTGACCAGTTGTGGAGCATTGGTTGGAATGAGAAAAACCCAATCAATTGAATGGATCCACCAAGGTGATTTGATCATGTAATGCAAGCATCTAAGGTGTGCGCTCAACCGACTGAGCTAAATCCTGCCCCTTTGACAGCTAGTTTGACTATAGTTTATTGCTGGCTGACTCCGAAGGTAACTGTTTTGTCCTTTTGACACCATCTAAAGCATACAGTCATTTGTCTAATTTATGCTGTTTACACCTTGCATTCAACTGCCAGTAACGTGAGACGGTGGTTTCCACATCATAATGACTGCCTGCTATGTAGCATGTGAGTCACAGCAACATGTCATCTGGGTATTGCTAATGGCCAGTAATAATAGATATTGATTTCTGCAACGTACAGCACTGGTATCCCTGCCACTGGGCCTGCTATCAGACTGGCCAAACACTGCATGCTCTGTGGAGTCCATACTCAAACAGTGTGGTCCTGAAGTGTAGCTTCATAAATATTACGCTGGCTTCATTAGTGCGTCGTCATGTATGTGTTCTGCTCAGGACAATAACAATATTAGCATCCTATATTGACCCAATACCGGCTACAAACTTTGAATGGCAATGTCTGAGTGACACATTTTTACAATCGATCTGCTGTGTGCTTTGTTAGGTATTAAGAAAGTTATGCGGTTCGATAAATTTGTCTACAGTTGGTAGGTTAAACTATCTGTTCTAAATATATAAGTGTTCTAAAAATGTTTGGTTTATCCTGACTATACTTTTTAGCAGGCTCCTTCCTGAAAGAAAATGAAAAGCAAAACAAATACGCAGTAGGATGGATTGTATCAAATATATTCATGAGCTTTTTAATTTAGCAATTGATAGATTCATCCATTTAAATCCAAGCACATTTTAAATTGTGTTGATAGTTGGATGGGCCCTCTTTTTTTTTATGGAATGCTTGGTTGTTTCTAACCGATTATTCATTCACACAGTTCATGCTAAAGCTATATATCTGCCAGTGTGTGAGTCATGAAATGTGGAACAAACTATAGTTTGCACACAGACTCACATAACAAATGGATGAGTCAGCTCAGCCTGTTGCTCATGTGCTGTATGAATTGTTATTTTAACAGCTTGGGAATTAGAACAGCCAAAATTTATAGTAAATAAAAGGCTATTTTTCATTGAGCTTTTATATTCAGGTTATTTGAAAGTTAAAAGATATGGTGTTAACTGTATGTATGAAGTATTTATGATAATATTAATGTCTAGTGAGTGACCTGTCCATTAGTTTTAATGGTTAAACCACCATAGTGTTGATAATAGTATGAATTTAATAAGAGCTAAATAAAATTGCTGACTATGAGATTATTTGTATTGGATACAGGATTGCCCTTGGGGTATTTTATACTTGACATCAGATACATATGTTAAATGTATTAGTTGCCAGTGCATGAATGTTAAATTCATACTGGACTATTTCTTTTGTGTCAACACTGTGGGTGTATCAGAAATGTAGCCTGTTGAAATCCTGATGACAGCTTGCCACTCAATCAACAGGGGCGGTTAAACTAGTGCTGCACATAGGCTCCGGATCTCTTCACTATAGCAACCAGTCAAGCTCGCTGCGTTATTCACTGGTCTTTCTAGTTGACTTCAAAAATCCATTAATATTTATAAGCAACATTAAATATAGTCCCATTTCTTTTTACATGTACAAGTTTTATGTAGAGGCAGCTGGCATATATTGAATCGTAACCGATGAGACGGTAGGAGAGTTAAAGATGATATGATGTGGCCAGGGAATGAGAAAAATGTGAAATGGCTGACCCTGTTTATTGTAATGACAAGCTGTAGGGACAGACTGAAATAAGTGCGGTGGGAATGCAGTAAGTCACTTCGGAGTTGTTAACAACAAACAACTAGGTCAGCAAAAACTGCATTCCAGTGACTGGATGCCAAATTAATAAAGTTTGTTTACAGTGAGGTCATTTATTTACAATAGTACTTTAATTGTACACTGTAAATGAAGAAGTGTTAGAGTAATATATTGAATTTAGTGAGGCCATGCAAAATGCTAATATATCATGATGCTAAAGTAAATTTAAAGAGCATACAAGAGACTGTTGTGAAAAACATTTGTTGATTGTTTTGCTGGTGATTAACTGAACACCAACAATGGTTACATGCTTTTGATGATGACAATACAGTAGTTAATTTGTGAACTGACTTGAAGTGAAGAGGTTAATCAATTTGTAACTGTTTTGGCTTGTTATCAAAGATCATGACCAGCAACTTGGTATTGTACATTGTTTCCTGTCATAATATTGTTTTTGTGTATGGAATGAAAATATCTACTGCTTAATGTAGCTTACTAAAAAATATAATTCATTTTTGTCCCAAATGTTTACTGAATAACTGAAGTGAAGGAATGAAACAAGGGGAATAACTTATCTAGTTAGAACCCAAAATTCTGAATAAAAATGTATTTTGTTGTGTTTTATAACGGTCTATTTGTACTAGAATATAAAATAGATCATGCTTGATGGCATCCCAATAAATTGACAATGTGATATAGAAGAACAGAACATGAAAAAAGATGCCTTTTTTTCAACATTTATTATTTTAAAGTTCCTTTCGTCTCCAATACAGTCACACACAATTCCAACAATAATTGTTTCTTCCCATGTATATACATTTACATGTATATAGTCTGAACCTTTTTTGTTTTCTCACACTTTAGATTTGTATCATTTATATCTCTTGCATAACAAATCGTGATGTGATATATTGAAACAAATTTATTTGGAAACCTGCCCATTCCAGCTGTGTGCTTTTGGCAAGTATTTTCCTAGAAGATGTCAGTAGTAGCTGTTATTGTTATTGAACACAAAACGTAATGATTAATATTGAAGAGCAGTATTTGATTGTGAACATACTTGAAGAAAAAGAGTAGTCGTGGCTATTTTTCGACAACATACAAAAATAAAGCTGCCAGTAACCTCGCTTATTGATTTTTTGAATTTGACACACTCTAGGAAAGATATTACTTTGACTGGTCACGAACTATATGCATTGATTTACCAGTCTTGCAATCGGCCGATGTAGCTTCGTCCATTGCAGTATTAAAGTCTGCCAGTAGTGCTGTCTGTATCTATGTGGTGTTTATTTTGAAATTTGACCAAACACAACTTAAGAAATCTATATGAACCCTGTTGGAGGCTTGGAAATGCCAGCCTAAGAAATACAACAATCTTGAGACGAACTTTCAGCCTGAAAAAAGAATAACTATTATTAGAGGAAACCCACTGCATTTTTCCTAATGCAGCAAGGGATCTTTTTATGCACTTTCCCACAGACAGGAAAGCACATACCATGTCCTTTGACTAGTTATGGTAATACCCATACTGGTTGGAACAAGAAAAAACTGTTAGTTGAAAGGATCCACTAAAGTGGTTTGATTCTGCAACACAAACATTTCAAGTGAGCACCAAATTGAGTGAGCTAAATCACACAAGTTTTCTCTAAAGTCAATGTCAGAATGATCAAACTGGTGATTAATTAGTCCATGTGCTCTAGTGGTGTCTTTAAACACAAACAAAAACTAAACTCCACTATTCCATTAATATAAACTTCAAATCTAAATTCTTGAAAGCTCTAGATTTTTCCCACTGTTCCAAAACTAAAATTTCAAAGACAAAATAACAGTCTGATTAAAATTATATTTAAACAATATCTTGTTTATTTTTCTGCTGAAAATAATTAGTCTTTTTTTAATGCCATGTTTTGTATTTTTTAAATTACACATCCGCTAATCTTGTTACAATAACACATTTGATTTGTAATATAGTAATATAAAAACACTCCATAAAATAAAATAACTTTTAAACAAAAAAGAAAAAAACAAGAATTCTTTTAGTGGTCAGTTAAACAATCTTTATTTACTAAGTACTACTGGTATATTAATGTTTGATACCTGTGGGAAGAGAGTGTTTTATACTAGTAGTTAAAAATAAACACCAAATTAAAATTAAAACATGTAAGTAAAAAAAATTAAAACAATTGACAAGATGTTATCTGAGGAAAGTAACTAGTAATTGAGAAAGGAGGGTGCTCAAGTAATCGAGAAAGGAAGTGCACCACTTAATTTGTTTTTCCAGGAAGTTTACTTCCACCATGCCTTCATTGTTTAAAATAATTAAGGAGTTGAACTTAAACAGTTTCAGCCTGATCTTAATGGTAAATGTTGCTTTTGGCTTTCAAATGGAGGTGACAGTGTATCAACAGGAACATTAATTGTGTGTTAATATGATGGATGGTACAGCTGATGGAGCAAACAGTCAATACCAACAGTATTTTTTATTTTTTTTTAGCTCCATCACGTTATTCAATGTAATATTTTGCAGAATTTCTTATGATATGAATTTACTGGGTAATTTGTGGAATTCTTTTAAATCGAGATGAAAAAAATATTAATCAAAGAAAAAAATTCCAATTTCCTTTGCTGAAAAATAGTTGTGTATTGTTTTTTGTCATGTGAGTCCTCGATATTGAGGAGCAACATTGCGGTTATGTACATATTATTCAATTGTTTTAAAAAGAACAATGGAAAGTGTAACTTGCCAGCTTGCAGAACGATTTATCAAAGGAAAAATAAGACAGTTATCAGGTGAAATACATTTAAATTATTATATTATATTGATACATTGATGTTTTTTTGTTTGTTTTTTTGGAGGGGAGGGGTAAATTAGATTGTTACTTTAAGTTCATTGATTTGCACCACATAATTATACAGAACTAAAATAATGTTAGTCTTGTTTTTTTAAACATTTAAAATGTGTCTGCTAGTCAAAAGCACACACATTAAATTTTATGTTTTATTCAAAGATCAGTGTGGAATTAATTAAAATAATTTATAGATACATGCAGTTTTCATTTCCAAATAAACTAGATGTGTGTACTACATAAATCCCAGCACCTTTACTTCTCTTCTTCTAATGTACCTTTGATGTTTATCTCATTTCTGACATATTAATGAAATATTTAGCTTCTTTGAAGGAAGAGGTGGTCTATATTTTATATAACAACTGAAGGGAATTTGATGCAATTTCATTTTGTTAGATATCCATTCATCTGTGGGAAAAGGTACAGATTTGACCATGATGACCCTGGCAGGAAATAGCTTATCAGAGAAAATCATCTCTATATGCCAGAGTGTTACAATGTAGACAGACAGTTCAGCTTGTAGCCATTACATTACCATTAATTGTAATGCTTTTCATGTTTTTGGTCTTGTTACAAAAGGCAAAATTTATGTTTACATGCATTTAACTTCATACATTTTAAAGTTCAGATCAATGAAACTTACATACAATGAAATTTTGCTATTATAGTCAACAGCAAACACTTTTCCCATCCTTGTTTTTGCTTCTTACACAATAAATAAATCATATCCAACAGTAATGTTTTTATATATATTTGACAAACTACTTTTTATTTCATTCATCTTTTAAAAGTTATACTTAATATTTTGTCCAGAATTACGAAAAGTAAAAACATACTGACCTGTACACAGCATTGTCTGCATGTTATAACATTTTGAGGGGTCACGGTTAGTAGACCTGTTTTTATTTTAATGTGGCGAAGCATTATAATAATATCTCTTATTTGGAATTTGAATGACGTCAGTATTCCAATGACATCACTTTGAATCTCTTAACAATAACCATAAATTGGGTGTATGACGTTTTTGTTATACTGGAAAACGTCCAGTGCAAAATTGCTTTTGAAAGTGTTTTGTTTGAACATTATTATTGCATTTGAATGCGTTAAAAAAAATCTTGTGATTAACATTTTTTACCTTTTACGAAATATGGATTTCAAGTGAAATTGGCATTTACAAAGTTATTACGTTAAACTGTACATGTTACACTTTAAAGTTATGCATGAGGACACTATCTCAGGATCATGGGTGTCTACATTGTCACAGTTGGCACAAATGGAGAATTAATTTTAATTTTTGGGAACCACAGCATATGTTGCCTTCAGTTTAATAACAAATATTAACTGGATATTTAGGCTATTTTAGTGAAGTCTGATTTTGCCAGTTATAATCTGCAGTAATAATAGTGGGGTGAGGGTGAAGCCTGATTTTACCGGTTATAATCTGCAATAATAATAATGGGGTGGGGGTGAAGCCTGATTTTACTTGTTATAATCCACAGTAATAATAGTGGGGTTGTGGTGATCATTAACTCTTTATTACCAGAGTAGTTTTGCTATGGAGATTTCACAGAAATATTCCGGTCTTTAAAGTATCAGTCTTTTTAGAATTTGGATAGTTTCACTGTACAGACACTAATGGGAAAGGAACATCTCTTTCCACATAGATGTATAATACAGTAAATGTATTTTTGCATTTAGCTTTGTTTTAAAAGATGATAAATATTAGCATAATCAAACTCCATACACACTGCACTATGCACAAACAAAAACCCTGTGCAAATATCATGTGACAAATATTCACAGAAGAAACACATTGCACTACAGTGCACTTGTTTGAAAGGAGATAATTTATGTCTGCAGGCACCACTTTGTCAATTGACTATCATAATAAATATAAGTTGACAGGGTAGGGTTGTGCCTGTTTTGTTGATCTGGTTCAGCCCTTGCCTTTTTAGGTGGAAGGACTTGGCTCACAAAAACAGATAATTTATATAGGTATAAGGATTATGGTAGAAACCGTAACAATATGCTTGCATAACCTTTATGTTGATGCATATCCGTGGAACATTTGGTTTTCAAAATTTTGATTAATTGACATTTGCGACATGATACTGAACAAAATGTTTTTTGATATGTTCTTACCTTTACCATTCTTGTTAAATGTTTTATTTACTATTCAGAGTCCAAGTGTTAAGATATTTCTTTTTGCTATGCTAACTTTGTTATTCAGGTTTTAAGGTGGGGGATAATAAACCAGTCAATGGCAGGCTATGACCCAGACGACAAGGTCTGATTGTTATCAGCTATCAAACGAGCAGGCTGACCTGCACCGCTATCTCAAAATAGAACTATTCCTCTACACCTATATAATCAGATCACCCTGATAGGATTCAATATAAGAACTTGGTGCAATCTCACGTGGCCAAATATGGCACACGAGACACTGGTGAAATTAAATTAGATATCTGAGGGACAGTATCACTTTTATTGATATTCTCAATTTCTACAGAAACATTAATAAAATTTGTAATATGTTTTTGCTTCGGTCAAGTGTGGCAAGTATTAATTGTAGACGTCATTACTAAATACACTACCAAAAATGGAAATACCTGGGTGCATTTGTTTTTTCTTTCTTCACGGTTATGTATGCAACTGTCATTGCTACACAATTGAAAAACTTACTGATGGTTTGGTTCCTAACCTAACATGTGTAATATTTTCTTGTTACTAGAAGTTGTAGTCTACAGATATAAAGTCCATTGGAGATTAGTGGTCATTTAAATGTTCCTACATGTTACCAGTGTACAAGATTAAAATTTGAGCCAGTATCCCAGTTGGAAGTGGGATACTAACATTTCAAAATCTGGTATCCCACCTGAGAATTTAGTATCGCACTTAAATGATATTCATAAATAACATCTTAACAAACTTGGACAACACTGTTACTGAACTTCACCAGTGAATGACGACTTTTCATTTTTTCAGTGAAAAATAAAAATGAAGGATTAAAAAAAACATGCAAAAAAACACATTATATGGTATCCCGGTGGGATACTGGGTTCTTGAAGTCTGGTATCCAAAATTAAATTCTGGTATCCCCGGGATATTGAGATACCGTTAATCTTGAACATTGGTTACAGGTACTTGATCTGTATTTGTTCTTTTTACTAGAAACATGCCAGTTATTTAAAATAATAAAAAGAGCAGTAATACAAAATGCAACCTTGTTACATATATCAGGGCTAGGAAAAAAAAAAAAAGTTGCATACACCAAAAATAAGGTAAATCCTGTTAACAATGAGGAAAATACTATTTTAATTACTTTGATTACAGTGTTGATTATCATTTTCTTTTTAATTTAACTGTCTTAATTGTCACTATCAGTATCACTGTCTGACATCCATGTTGAATCACAGTCACTGTCAGAATTATTCGGCATTACCTATATTTATTTATTACAAGTAGTACAAGAACATTATACAACTGCGTTTATTACCGATTCTTTATAAAATTGAAAAATTTCACCCAACGTAAACACCTTACAGAAATCTATAACAGGCCTATTACAAAAACGTACGAATATTTGTGTTTTGTATTAAGCAAGTTATCAACTTTTTTAACTCAATAACTTTGAATAAGATCTGTTGGTATTGTATAAATTAGCCTACAGAATTCGACTAGAAGTTGTGATTGAAATAATCACTGGCTGACTTCGAGTCAACTACGCAAGTAACGCACCTGCACGTTTGCAATCATCTGATCAGGTGCCTATATCCAAGGTCGACAATGTTCAAGGCAGTTACGGTACTTTGTATTAATCACAGATCTGTCGGAGTTCAATGTGTCAGTGACGACAACAACTGTGTTATGCGCATGGATACCCCAAAGTTGGTCTTGACCACCTTCCCTAATACCGTTCATGGATATAACCGAGATATTGCCGGTAATGTTCGCAAATATATTTCAAGGAAATGACCGAAAGGGCGCCATTGTTGTAAGTAGGATTATGGGATACAAAATGGATGCGCCCATAAGATAAAAGTTACCGTTTTCATGTGGCAGACAGATTACGAAATGCATACGCAAAATTCAACGACTTGAGTCTG
>JAECMU010155719.1:0-14937 GCA_016106625.1 Dracogyra subfuscus | reverse complement strand
TTACTAAGTTCCGACTTTTAGGTTTATAGTTCCGAGTTAGTTCCAGTTTTATAGTTTTGTGATAATCATTAAACATGATTTGATTTTTTTTGTAATTAAAACAGAGCAGACGTTCTTGTTTATAATACATTTAGAAATATTTTATTCGTCGTCAAGCGTTGTTTAATACATATGTACGCAAGGGGGGGTATGGGTACTGGCGTACGGAGGGGGGGAGGGGGTGCAAAAAATCTGAAAATTGTGCCTACGTACTAAATGGATGACCCCTAAATGTAATTCTGTAAGTCTTTTGTTTGTTATTTCAGAAGGGATCTATTGCACCAAATTTTGTTATTACGACTTAAGTATGAAATGGGAGATTTGAAGGACTTGGATCAAAAAGGTATATTACTGTAGTTTGTGGTAGCAAATGAAAGTACTATTTGTTTATTTGTATAACAAACACAGGAGTGTTAAGCTATCATGTGTTTTCCTCATAGCTTAAGAGAACTGCTAATGCATGATTTTGATAGTTGTTTTACAAAATGTAAATATCCATGACAGCTTCACAAAACATAATCTTCTATTTTATATCTTCATCTTTTGTTTATGAACGACTACACTTTTAACTAGTTACTCTTACCAAGGTATTATTATGATGGGGGTGGGGGGGACAGGACTTAGCCCAGTGGTAAAGCTCTCGCTCGATGTGCAGTTGATCCCCATCGGTGGGCCCATTGGGCTGTTTCTCATTCCAGCCAGTGCACGATTGGCATATCAAAGGTCATGGTATGTACTACCCTGTCTGAGGGATGGTGCTTATAAAAGATCCCTTGCTGCTAATAAAAAGAGTAACTCATGAAGTGGTGACACAGGGGTTTTGTGTGTCTCAATATATGTGTGGTCCTTAACCATATGTTTGATGCCATATGACCATAAATAAAATGTGTTGAGTTTGTTACTAAATAAAACATTTCTTTCGTATTATGATGTGGAATCATAGCACACATGATATTAAAGCTGCTATGTCTGGTTTCAATCGTATACAATCAAGTTCTAAGTTTAAATACAAGCATAACTGCACTTTTAATTCACTCACGAGTTGTCGTCATTAACGCATATTGTCAAATGCTTACTAGCCAGTTCGAACAATGCTCGCTATTTTGTAATACCGGACGCATGTTATCTGCAAATTTCAGCAGACACGCATGGCGACGTTCTAAACACCGGACTCATACGCCTTTTTATAATGTGTGTTGTGGTGTGGTCTATACAAAACTAACTGGACATCCTATATTACCATAGTACAGAAGGATTGCTAAAGTGATACTTCAGATATTATAAAAGTGCTTAATAAAACGGTTAACTTGTATTTATACGGATATTAGTAACAATAAGACTGTGAAAATGAGTCTTGATTGTTATTTTGTTTTTGTGTTGTTTTTATATAAAGATACTCTTAAAGTCTTTAAAACCCTAAAATTCTTAAGTTGTAGTGAATAATAAAAATTAGCATAACAGTTTTTAAACAGGTAACAATCAAAAGGCGTACGAGTCCGATGTTTAGAACGTCGACATGAGTGCCTGCTAAAATTGACTGCTCGGTTTTTGTAATGCAACAATAGCCGATCCGTACTACTTTTAGCCCATTGTCGGTCCGACAAAAGTGTTCCACTTTCAAAATACCGGGTTTATTTTTAACTTGGAAACGCCAGCATAGCGAATCAAATGCTGAGTGTGGCGTGTTATATGCACCAAATGTGACTGGATTAACTGTTCTAAATGCTTAAATAATAAAAATATTCCAGACATAGCAGCTTTAATGGATAATATCGGTTTTATATAGAAGTTTGAACAAAACCCAAGACAACTACACCTGTACATGTAGTAGTTCCTAAAATTATTTATAAACATTTTAAAAGACTATTTCACTCCTCACTTGTAATTTTACCACTTTTTACAGGCAGTGGCTTTGAACTGAAGCTTCCAGAAACAAGAGTGACATTGGAAAAACCTGTTGACAAGTAAACACCCGACAGGCAATGCATGGTAGCAGATTTACAACAGGTTTTAACCCTGTAATGCATATCTGCAGAGAAAATAATTATCAATACTACTTATCAGTGTGTGTTGAAAAATGGTCGTAATCTTATTTCAGCATCTCTCAAAAGCCAGACAGCAAAGTCCTTCATATTTCCTGCAGTGGGATTTAGCTCAGTCAGTTGTTTGCATCGCTTGATCAAACCCTCTCAGTGGATCCATTCAGCTGATTGTGTTTTTTCTCAATCCAACCAGTGCACCACAACTGGTCAAAGGCTGTGGTATGTGCTTTCCTGTCTGTGGTAAAGTACATGTAAAACAATTCCTTGCTGCTAATGGAAAACTGATAACTATGTGTTAGAATTATCAAATGTTTGACATCCAATAGCTGATGATTAATTAATCATTGTAGTTAAACAAATAAACTTTAAATTTCATGATTCCTATGCCATGTCAGGATGTGCTGTAAGGAAGTTACACCATGTGATCAATTGTTCAAATGTTGGCTTAACCAATGGTTAATAGACATTTTCAAAACCAAGGACTGAATCAATAAAAATAAAAATAAAACAACCAACGGTGCCCATACATAATCAGATCTAAATCTTACTTTGTATTTGTGCAAAAATAATTAAACGCAAAATATTAAACTAACCCAGGGTTAATTTAACTATGCTTTGAGCAATGTTTTTGAACAACTGATTTCTATAAATTGCACTTTTTCCCTCACAGTATGGGAATACATACAGATCATTGGTTGCCATGACGGAAGTTTAACACACAACTTCTTGCTGTCAAATTGCAATGTTTGTCAATGTCATTTCTTCATAATATATGTGAAAAAATCACATGTGAAATTGCTGTTGGGAAAACATTATGTGACAAATGTTTAATTTTAAAAAACCTGGAGAATGAAAAATACTTTAAATTTCTTAGATACTTAAACTAATAAATTGTTTTTCTCTATATGTTTTGTAGCCCTCCGATTAAATTTCTGTGGGTGCTTGCACCCCTTAAAGATGAAAGTCAGTTGTATAATAGGCTGTTCAAACATGGCTGTAATGTTAAACGGCTGTTAACAGCAGTTTACGAATGTAGGCAGGCTTTAAATAGATTGAGAAATGCTGATCTATAATAGGTATTAAGATCATGTGAATTGTTATGCTGCATATTTTGTGGTGACAGATAACTCTTGATAATAATTTACAGATAATGTCTAGGTATATATTTGCTCGTCCCATAAGTGCATTATAATGTTGTGAATGTCATTCAACATATATTATCTGATTGTACAATGTGCTACTTTACGCAATACTAGAAAATTAGGCCTAATGGTGATGTTTTATTTCACCCTACCTCTTGTTTACAATTGGTGATAAAGGTATGATACGGCAAATTAGTTGTTTAGTGTATATTAATTATTATAATATATAAAGTAAATATTGTGCTTGATAACATTGGTGTGTGTAATTTTTCTAATGGATATTACAGATGATTTCAGAAGAGAATATTGTTTTATATAAATAGCATCGGGGTTTTTTGTTTTTGAAACTTAAAGCATGCTGTTATATGTAATCTCTTTTCTTTGATTTCCAATTACTATGAATGTCAGTGCATATTAAGGGCCAAATTTACAAATCTAGTTTGTCTTAAATGCAGGTGTTTAAGTAATTGTAAATATATGTAATTAAATGTGTATATAAGACTAAAACAGTTTTTGTAAACGTGGCCCTTAATGTCTCTTAACATAAATGTATACAATAGAAAGGACCAAAAAATATTTGTTAATAACATAAAATGGTGTTTATGTTCATGACATGTAATAGAGTTTATTAATTTATTAACCTCACTCTTATGTTTTATTGCATTCTTGGTTGTGCTTTGCCCTGAACTTGCATTTTTATCACCCATCTGCCTCTGGTTTAGCATGAGAATAACATTGATATTTCAAGTCTTTGACCGTTTCTCACTGAATTGTTCTTAGTGAGGTAAGTTATAAGGAGCCTTGCTTTCTGTCATTCAAGCTGTCCGTTTGATTTGAAATATTGTTTGAACTTGTCAAAAAGATTGCACAACAGGCAAAGTAATAAGTGCTGTAAGCCTCTAAACATATTCAAAGAACATAAGGCTACGGTACATACTTCATAATTGTTTCAAGATGACCAGTTTCTTGAGTGGCTTTGTGGGATGTGGGAAACTTTTTGTCCTTTTTATATTCAAAATAATATGCTGTAGAAATTAAGATGAAGATAAATTTTTTTAATTAAATACAGGTTTTTAGCATTTTGTTTTGTTAATAATTATATTTCCAACCTATGAACAACTGAATCTCATTGCTTTTTCTTTTTTTCTTTAAACACTTGATCATATATTTTTTGGCGCACACTATTTAACCATTTTTCATTTATGATTTAGATTGTTAAAGTATGTAATGGTATGTGACTATGTTGCTACATGTACATGTTTTAAAACTGCTGGACATTCCACTGAAGCTGGTTCCTCCTGAATGGGTTGAGAACATGTTGGTAGTTGTTTTTTTAGTTGCCTAAATTGGTCTTCCTACATAATTTTGATGATGAATTAAAATCGAACCCAAGGCATACAAAACATTTGTTCATATAGATTACAGCTTGTTTATTTTATTTTTTTTATTATTGGGTACCAATAAAATTTTAATTAAATAATTTGATACAATTTTCACTGAAATTCAAGTCTTTTGGTTTTGGATTAGCCCTAACTTGTTAAGTGAGTTTAGTTACAGTTTAAATGTTTATCAGTATGAATGTATATTTTTTTACAAACACTGCCCAATTGTTTTTAGCAAGGATTGACTTGCACATAATGGTAAAGTTATTTATTTGTCTTTTAATCTCCATGTTTAAATATGAAACATTTATATTATAACTTACTACTTTGTTAGGAGTAATATTATGAAAATAATACAATTTTATTTTAAGTAAACACTTTATAGAGAAATTAGCTTACATTTAAGATGTTACAACATTGCAGTGTATACGAGAGATTAATTCACCAGACTGTGAGTTGACAGATAGAAATTGTTTTTAGTGTTGTTTTTTGTTTTTAGAAGGGATATGAGTGATGAAAGTACATGGACCTATCAGGAACAAGGTTGATGACTTTTTAACATTTCATTTTAAAACCGGTTGCTTGCCATATTCTGATTATTCTTGTTTGGTGTAGATATAAACCATTTAATGTTGTGTGTTCAGTGTGCAGTACAGAAGACATATATATAAAATTGAATCATGAGACGAAATTCAGAATAACTAAATGGGTGTAGGATATTGACTGAAAAAATTATACAGTAAGTCATTAATTTTGTCTAAAGGATAACTTTAAAAACAATAATCTTCAAAACATTTAGGTATTGTGCCATACCTGTTTGCAAAAAATGTTTGCAACAACTCTGCTTTATCCAGTCATCATCATCTGCCAGTACAAACAGTGCTTGTAGGATAATTTAGAATAGCAGGTGAAGTTCTAAGTACAAGTTCCATGTCACTGATAAGATGTTTCTATTAGAGCCCTTTTTAACGACTACAATTACATGTTCATCCCAGTGTTTGTGGTGTTCACTTCTAGGAACATTAAAACTCCTGAGTTTACTGTCATGTTCAGATGATAAAAACTACTAGAGCCTTTTTAACAACCAACATTATGTGTTCATCTTAATGTTTGTAGTAGCTCAACCTTCATTTTATTTCCTAATATAATTTGTTCATGTGTACGAAATACTGGGAGATAAATCCATGTGTACAAATACTGGGAGATAAATCCATGTGTAAGAAATACTGGGAGATAAATCCATGTGTACGAAATACTGGGAGATAAATCCATGTGTACAAATACTGGGAGATAAATCCATGTGTACGAAATACTGGGAGATAAAGTCATGTGTACGAAATACTGGGAGATAAAGCCATGTGTACGAAATACTGGGAGATAAAGCCATGTGTACGAAATACTGGGAGATAAATCCCGTTTGGCCTAATACAAACATTAGGACATGTCCTATTTGTAACTTGTTACAGCGGCTTCAAATTCAGGAGAGTCGCTTTAATATAGATCATAAAAGATGGATCTGATAAGAAGAATAATTGTACTGGTTTGAATTTACATTGCATTTGATCATCGCCATAATATGTTTGACTATTGTTTTTAATATTGTTAGTAATGTAAGATAGCTTTAACTTGTATGTACAAGTATAATGTGTTTTTTGGTACAGGGATAAACGAAATCCCACATTTGTTTTGATGGAACCTTGAACCCAGTGGCTGAGTGCCCCCTATGAAATAGTAGGTCCTTACACCTACAACACTGCTACAGATGGGAGTTTAATTTCTTAAGTGGTCTTAGGCAATGTTTTATATTTCAGATGATGGACAATGTGTTACTTAGTGTCTAGACATGTGACCTAGAAATGTTAAATACATATAGAGCCAAATTAAGAAAGCTTGTTTTTTGTGAATGTAGGTGTGTAAGCATTGCAAATGAATGGAGTTACATGTATGTAAGGCTAGAACAGGCTCTGTGATGTTTATTTTATTGCAGAGGATTGATGCTGTATTAAATACTTGTAGCATTCTAAGTTGGTCACCTGTATCTTAGAGCACAAAATAAATTGTTTGGCATCTTAAATTGTATAAAGAAAAGTCTTCTTGGATACAAAAGTTAGTAGAATGTCATGTAACCATGTACACAGTGTGAAATACCATCATGCGACTAACGAGCTGAATTAGAATGGTAGTGAAAATATATGGATTTGGTCATTTAAAGCAAGCTATAATATTTATAGCTTGTTTTAGTTATATCTTGTTTTTATTAGTTTTTTCCAATAATTTGTACTGAACTTTTATTTCACTGCACTCACAAAGATTTATATTCAGTTGAAAAGCTTTCACTTTTTAAATTTAATTAGTAGGGGTACAATGTGAAACAACTAAATGTTCCTTTATGTTTGTCGATTATGAATTTATGCAACACATGTAGTAAAACCTGTATGTAACAAGACATGAATTGTTTTTACAGAGACAACCCTCCTCCTAGTCCATTAGTTCTGCTCCTTGCTATAATTTTTGGGGGTGGGGGCACAGTGGCATAGGCAGGATTTTATGTAGTGGGATATGACAGGAACCTTTTTAATGTTATTAATAAGCAAAAAGGTAAACATTTCCCAGGCTGTGCCGCTGGGGGGGGGGGGGGGCTTTTCAAGTGTAGTATATTGAGAATATTGTTTGGGGGGGGGGGATTATAGAGTATGAACATTTTTCTGTGGATTGATTTGAAGAACAAGAAAAGATTGTTTTGGTTTATGCAATATTAAAACATTTTCTAAAGATTGTAGTTTAACATGTGTAAGTGTTTTTGATGTGCAATACAATGTTTTCAGAATTAAAATGTCTGTTAAATCAGGTTTTACTGTATGTAAACATTATTGGTCCATCTGCAGACTTCAGTCTGGTAATTGTGCCTCATGATCTGTAGTTTATTTTACTTGTAAACTTTCATGCAGTGAAGTTTCTAACAAATATAGTCCCTAACTGTTGTAATGACTGTATCCTGTTATAAATGTCCTTTAATGAATAACTGAAATTGTGTTCCTTTCTTTTATGTGGTTCAATAACTACTGCTAAGCTGAATGTTATGTGACCATTGCTAGATGTGTAAAATAGCATTTCTAAGTTGGTCACCTGTATTTAGTAATGATGTTTGAAAATGTGATATTATGTTTTAAATAGTATTATAATAATAATTGATAATTGAATACTAATGGTTTACTCATTTATGTGCATAAATACTAGATATAAATTTAGCATGCATTAATTCAATTCTACTGTTATATTCCAAGGAAAATATTTTGTTTATGGATTGTTTAATTTCCTGAATATATTAGCATAAAAGGTATGCTATAAAACCTCATTTTAGAGATAATGTCAAATATAATCTCGGGTAAAATGTGAGAAAGTGTATAAAATATTGACCAAGTGTGGACTATTTGAGAATGAATGTCGAGTATCAAATAGATGAGAATGTAAATGATAATACAAAGATTTTGTTATTAAACTTGTAGCACATATTCCACTTTCAAAATAATCAGGCGTTGAAATAAGTTGAAAACGGTCGTTCAGGTTACCAGGAGGTTACCATATGTAAGAAAAATCGAGAACGCTGTTTCAGTATAATGGTAGTTTCGTTTCTGAATGTAAACCAAGCAATGCATTCCAGACATGCATCAATGTTTACATGCAATTGCAAGCAATTATAGTCATTATAGTCATTCCACTAGATGAATTTACTTCTGCGTTTTGTTTTCTTGTATGAAATTGCACCAATGTTCATGCGCACTTGTGCAATTGCAAAGCAATTTTGGCAATCTGTGTTTAAGCAGTACCCACTAGATACATTTACTTCCAGATTTTGTTAGTCATACTGATAATGGGAATTCAATTCTTATTTTCATATAGTTGTGGTAACCTATAGGTTACTAGGCTATATTTTGTGGCAACCTATAAATGGGTTATCAGATACAATGTTTATTTTGATGCCTGAATAATGTGTATGAAGCATATTTAATTGCTATTAATTTTATTATTTAAATGTTTTTGTTTTAAAACAATACAAGTCACATTCATTGATAGTGAATTTATTGTATCTGTTATTTGTCAACCAAAGCAACAATACAAAAAGACACCTACATGTAATTATAGAGGATATTATACAAACTTCCATTTTGTGTAAACATTTTGACCAAAGTTTTTGCAAGCAGACAATTTTAAATATCTTAAGAGTTCAAGATCCTGTTGGTTTCTTAGAAAATTTATTTTACAGCATGTAGAGCAACTGACAATATACTTGTTGAAATCTGATGATTGGATGTGATATCATATACAGCTTTGGTGCATATCTTGAAATCTAATGATATGATCTGATATGTACAGCTTTGGTGGATATCTTGAAATTGAAGATTGGGTGTGATATCATGTACAGCTGTGGTGGATATCTTGAAATTTGATGATTGGATGTGATATCATTTACAGCTTTGGTGGATATCTTGAAATTGATGATTGGATGTGATATCATTTACAGCTTTGGTGGATATCTTGAAATTGATGATTGGGTGTGGTGGATATCTTGAAATCGGATGATTGGATGCGATATCGATGTACAGCTGTAATGGATTTCTTGACATAGATGATTGGATGTAATACATTATGTACAGCTGTAGTGGATATCTTGAACTTGATGATTGGGTGTGATACATAGAGGATTCGTCACAAGTATTTTTTAATATGGAAAATATCAACCAAGACTATGTTAATCGGTATTTGTCGAGGCTCTGCCAAGACAAATACCAATTAAAAAGACGAGGTTGATATTTACATATTAAAAAACACGAGTAGCGAATTCTATTCATCCAATAACACTTCTAAAATAATATTCTAATTACCTTTTTAGTAAATCACAGTACTAAAGTCGCCGCCGTCGATAACATGACGTCATCACGATTAGCACAGATTAGTTTGACGTCACATTTTAAACAAATCTTTGAAAGCGTTACGCTCAGGTACACTGGTCTTGTTAGCGTGTAAGCAAAGGACTCATTTACCACAACACATAACCTAGAGACCTTACAAATTTGCATACCATTATTAACCTGGTTAATAAAGTACATTATCACTTGGGTTTATGACATGGATATCATGGGTAAGTTATAGGATAAATGTATGTACCACAGTTGTACCAAACAAATGTATTTTAAAATGTATAAGTAATAAGTATATTGGTGTTACAATGTCCAGGTATTTTCAATCTCTTAAGTCCACACAGGTCAATATTTCTTCTACAAGCTATGGATATTGTGCATATGATACTCATTAAATTTTGAATATTGTGAAATCCTTGAATTTTTTGGGCTTAAATGTTTATGGTAGTGCTAAAAAACACATTTCGTTGACTGCACTAGTTCATGAATTCCACCAAAATTAGACCACATGAATCAAAGTGATTTCATAGTATTATGCTGTTCTGTTAACCCTAAGAAAAGTTGATTTCACAGTGGTGGATAAACAGCATCAAATTATGCTAACCCTAAGAACAAGTGTTAGCAGTTTTCTGTCAGTGATTATTAGCATTATACAACTTTTTAAGTTTGATTATTTTATTGATGGGTGTCACAAAGACAAATTTAAATACTGGGCTTAATTATGTATACAACTCATCTTCAAGTATTTAGTTTTACTTTATAAAACAGAAAATCTCAGAATCTTCACATTTAATGTGAAATTGTTTTATTTTGTTAATCCCAATTTAAATACTTACTGGAAGGCAGAAGTGACCATTTTTAGTTTTATTAGGAGTGTCATAATTTGTTGTTAAACTACAATTGTTTTATTGTGGTCATCATTTGTTAAAACTGCATATGAATCTGAAATAAACGTATTTATATTTTGTTGTTTTTTGCTATACTAACAATTTCTTAATGAGACTTTTAAGTTATTATCATGTTGGTATATATATATATATATTTCTTTTTTTAACGACACACTCAACACATTATAATTACGGTTATATCGGCATCGGTCATATGTTTATGTCGAGAAAAAAAACCCAGTCGTTAGCTGACTGGGATTGATCCTAAACTGCCCGCTACATATTTAAGAACTGAAGATAATTTCACCAAACATTTATGTTTGTGACTAGCAGTTATACCTATTGTACACTAATATATACATAACAAACAACAATGTTTCATCTCTCGTAAAACAGACATTTTTATCTTGTATTTAATATAAAAATCTTTAAAATTTAAATGATGTTTTTACAATACAAATGAATTTTAGTGAATATGAATTGTTTTGTTGAAAGTGTTTCACATCTAATGTTGCATTAACCAATAGAGATGGTTGTCGCCTTCTAATGTCAAAACTACCAATTTTAGACAGAAATGTGCCTGAAATTTGCAACAGACCAGTACAAACCCTTTAACACCACTCTTTAAATGATTCATTGCATGCCTGCATTCTTATATTGCACAAAGCTTTTAATGTGGCAAAATATGACATCAAATGTCAATGCAACATTAACTACTACCAGTACAGTATGTTCATAATTGCACTAAATAGTGGTTTTCAAGTTTCTTTTCCATCCTGAATAAGTTCTCCAAATGTCAATGCAACATTAACTGCTACCAGTACAGTATGTTCATAATTGCACTAAACAGTGGTTGACATCATTTTCAAGTTTCTTTTCCATCCAGAATAAGTTCTCCAAAATATGCAGTCACAGTTTTCAGCTTCGTGTTGAGAAAGTTCTGCTCTACTTCTACTTGCTTACCAGGTCCAGCAAGTGCTGTTAACTGAAAATATAGCAGAAAATTTCAGTGGTTTAGTTTCTAATATAGACAAACTGAGAAACAATGCACATTAATACATCAAAATTAAAGGAAAGGAATATTTTTAGCACTACAGCTATTTGCAGTCCAATATATGGTTATTTTGGCACAAAGTTGAAAAAATTAAAATAGTACCACCACATAGGCTACTCCCAAGGATAAAACAGCAAAGGATCTTTTATATGCACTTTCACATAGATCAGACAATACACCACTCTTTGATGTACTAGTCATGAAACACTGGATGAGACTTAAAATCAGGTTCATCAAAAGCAATCGATCCTACAACCATCATATCTCCAGTGAGTGATACATCCTGTCCCACATCACAATTATTACTATGTACCTTTCTTTTCTATCTATCTTGACATCAAATGCCATAATCCTGTTTATGTAACAGGCTTTTAGAAAATTACATATAAATGTTTGAAAACTTCTAGTTGTTAATACATGTACATGTACATCAAGAACAATGTGATGAAAATAATTACATTACAGGCTTCTGAAAATAAAAACTGGAATCCGGGTTATGCAAAAACAAATTCAGTTAACCCATTTAAGATTTGCACAACAGTAGTTAACTCACAAGTACTATGTATGGCCTTGAACCTGGTTACAAAAGAACACCATGAAGTTGAATTTTAATTAGCACAAAGTACCTGGTCCATGTTCGCGTTCCTTGGAACAAAGAAAGCAATGTTGTCTGTGATCTTCCTCGTCTCTTCAAATATCTTTGTTGTGCAATAGTTAAGAAAAATAACCATTAAACACCGTAGATATGTTACAACAGAATATACAGAAGATTTATACCACAGTAACTAGCTTCTAGTCATACAATATTGAAAACTCAATAAAGAAAAAAAAGATAAAAAATAAATTCAATAGATCCTAGAAAACTGCTATAAATGTTGATAATTTCCCAAAATTTTAAAGTAATGAAAAAACATTTAACACCACCTCAGCACAATTAACATCATTCATTTGTCTCGTAATTGCGACACTTTGCTGAAATGAGAATCTAAAATCTATTTAAAATTAAAAGCTGAAATAATCTTTAAAAATTATGATATAATCAAATTAAAAGTAGTTTCTTTTAGAATTATAAATCAACTGGAGAAAATTATCTTATTTATAAAAAAACCTGGAATCTGATAAAATCATAACACTGTGCCATTTTTAGAAGATATTTAACAAGTGTGAATGGCTGTACTATTGTGAACTGTAGTTATAAAAGGATATGAGCCAAGTTCTATCATGGTTTCAAGATCGAAGACCTCTGCATCGAGATATTCGGGTCCTCCCCAAGGTGGACTCAGAAACACAACGTCCGCCTTCAGGCTGGGTGCCACTTGCAGATAGTCGGCCACAATGAATTCAATTCGGTCGTCCACACCATACACAGCGGCATTGTGCTTCGCCAGCGCAATCTTCTCTGGGTCAATATCAATTGCAATCACTGAAATGATTCAGAAACAGAAATTAAAGAAAGAAGACAAAGAAAATAAAGAATATCTGTTTAACAACATACATCAATCAATTATACTGACAGCCATAGAAAAGGCAGCACCAACTAAGTGTCATTAAATCGGTGAAAGTAGCAAGCAAAATCTATTCAGGCTCTGTGTTATAAAAAAGACACTATTCTACAAAGAGATGACAAAGTCCAAGAGGGTGGTAATATCCTTTATTTCATTAACAAGCACTTATTGTGCGTGAGGTATCAAACAGAAATTCTGGTAACTTGGTACAAAATATCAATGGTGGGATGCCCACGAAGAGTATCTAATATGGCAGCACAGCAGTGTCTCATGGGGCAGATCACCCTCCTGATGAAGGCCTGGGAGATCTGTTGCCACACGCAAACCAAATTTGCCTCCAATTGCTGGAGAGTGTAAGCAGGGTCTTGCAGCCAGAGTAATCATCCCATGTTTTATAGGAGCAAGGTCGGGTGACAGAGATGGCCATGGTGAGTCTAGCCGTGTTAGGCCTGGTATTATCATGTTAAAATGTCCATAGATGAGGGTTAGCTGCCATGTGGGGCATGACGTGGTTTTGGAGAACCTTGTCTTTGTAGGTTTTGGTGTTGCAGCATCCTCAGAAGATATGAAGGTCTGTCCTATCTTGCATGCGGATTCCTCCCCATATCACACTACCACCTCCCCAGCAATTCACCTCATGGACACAACCGTTGACATATCTTTCACTACGTCTCTGCCACACCCGCATCGGCACAGCTGAGATGAAATCTGGATTCATCTGTAAAGAGGATCTGTCCCCTGTGGCGTGTCCATCGATGATGCTTTCTAGACCACTGAATTTTCTGCTGTTGATGCCACTGTGTCCGGATGGGTCAAATGTAGGGTCTTCTTGGTTGCAGGCCCTGCTCCTGTAGTCGGTGTTGTACGGTCCATTGGCTGCTGGGATCGTTCGGGCCATGGGTTGTAGTAGCTGTCCTAGCTGCAGGTTGAAATCTGTTGCACAGGTGAGACAGATAAATTTGCTAATCTTGGTGGCAGGTAATGACACGTCATGGACCAGGGTGGGGTCAATCACGTGTGGTGCCAGTTTGTCATAGGTGGTGTTGCAGTCTCACAATCATAGAGTTATAGCAATTGAATCTATGGGCCACTTCACATGCTGACAAGCCGGCTCTATGACATCCTATGGCTCGTTCCCTATCAATGTCAGAAAGTTGCGGCATCTTGAACATGTGAATCTGATAACTCAATTTTCTGGCTTTATAACGGTAGAACTGGAACTGTAAGGTGCCAGTGGCATGACTAGCACAAATTTTGGAGATTTTCAAGAATTCTGCTCCCGAACAATAACATGCTTCAGCACATGCACAAAGTACAGTTTGATGTGACCCTCCATCTCATTACATTCATTCTACTCTATATTTAAGACTTCATCTCCACAAAACAAAAAACAGGCTAAATAAATGAGTGCTATTTTTTCTATGGCTGTCAGTATATCAATTAATAATGGATTACAATGAATATTGTGCTTTGAGGTACAATATGTTCAAGGTATAGATTTTTTTATATAATATTAAAACTTTAAAACAACTTTTATTGGACAAAATAATGTATATATTTTGAATTGTACACAAAATGTATTTCATTTCCTTGTGTATCATTAGTGCCCCATGGAATAAGGGAAATAACTCTGAAATTATACTCCATTAATTGGTCAAATGCAAGGGGAGGGCTAGAGGTTACTCGAGCTAGTTCAGTTATTGCATATAGAAAAAAAATCCAAGAATTCAGGACAGATGAAGTCTTAATTAATGGAACATCTCTATTTTTATTAATAAGAAATAAAGAGTGAACTGTAAAACTATGAACCAAGTTTTATTGACATAGTCTGTGAAAAACATATCTAAATGTGAATATTGGTTCTGATCAAATAAAGTATAGTATTAAATATACTGTCAACTTGCTGGTGGGCCAATACACTGATATCTACCTCTTTCACAATGGAAGGCAAACTTGATGGTGGGCCA
>JAECMU010155632.1:0-13972 GCA_016106625.1 Dracogyra subfuscus | reverse complement strand
TGAGTTTAAGAGTTATCAAAAACTGTTTCACGTCACCAATTTCTTGAAATAGCCAAGCATAGCAAAAACCACTACGGCATAAAACATTTTCCATCTGACTTGCCCAGTTTTGTTTTCCTTTACAACAATAATTATACAGCATTAAGTATGTTTGTTTACATAGTCTAGATGTAGGCAACTGTAGCAGGTATATCCAATATTTAACAGCTTTACTAATAGTTATAATACAAAGTGGATACCTGCCAGTCTCAGAATAGACCATTAGATTTGGCGATTGTGAGGGAACACTTAAAAAGCGTTTACATGCAAATAGGTGTACCTTTTCAATTTTATCAATACTAGATAGGCCCCATATTTCTGATGCATAAGTTAACATAGGCACAATTTGACAGTCAAATAGTTTAAAAAATATTTTACTATTAAGTGAACCCAATTTATATAATGATCTTATAATTTGAATAATAGCTCCTTTTGCTTTCGACACAGTATGGTGTAATGCCAAATTTCTATTCAATTTCATAGTAAAATTCATACCAAGATACTTATAGCTATTCACAGCTTTGATCTCGAGGTTTCCATATTTCCATTTTTCTCTAGCAGAAAGGTGTCCACCTTTTCTAAAAACAATATTAGTTTTATCTAAATTCACAGTCAAACAAAGTGTGTCAGCAGATTTTTTCAAATTATTAATTTGTGTTTGCAACCCACTAGGAGTAATTGATAACAAAACTATATCATCTGCAAACAGAAGCAAAAATAACTCATTCAAATTAGGTAAAATTTGCACGCCATATTTACCACCCTCTATTACCTCATATGCCAATTCATTTATAAAAAAAGAAAAAAGAAGAGGGCTTATTTTACATCCCTGTTTTACACCTGAAAGGCATTCAAAAAAATCTGTAAACTCATTTGGATTGGTTCTGACACAAGCCTTAACAGATGCATACATAGCTTTTAACATGTTCATTATGTTGCCATGAATCCCCCGAGATCTTAAAATATTCCACAATATATTTCTATTAAATGAATCAAATTAGGCCTATATTCAACAATACACAATGCACATTATTGCTTAATATCAACACGTATAATCGTATAGTTAATTAATAAAACGGTTAAATGTGCTATTATATATAACGGGCGCAGCCATATTGTACCATCCCGGTGAATACACAATCTGGCGACCTGGTGGTTACCATTAAATTACAGATTCTTTGTATTAAGAACCAAAAAAAAAGTAATTACTTAACCAAAATAGAGGGGCCTGCACCCTTTTAAAGAGGGCACAATCAGGCATTTGACCTGGTATGCATATTCAATGATATATATTGCACATTATTGCTTAACATCAACAAGTATAAGCGTATAATTAATTAATAAAACGGCTAAATGTAATGGCTATTATATATAACGGGCACATCCATATTGTACCATCCCGGTGAATACGCCCTCTGGCGACCTGATGGTTACGTAATACCTAACACGTCACGTCAGGAATTAGTGTCCGAACTGAAGAAACAACACATACCTGATTTTTGCGGATGCAGTGTTCTGTAATAATATCAATCCCAGTAACACAGAAACGTACGTGTATATGTGGTTTATTTTTCAATAACTACATCACGTTTTGTACATAAATTAAAGGGACATACCTTAGTTTTTAAACACTAAGACATAGTTTTGACTATTAGAGGCGTTTTTTGATAACTGAAATCATACTTTACTTAAATTTTATTGTTTAAATTATCCATTTCCGTACATTCGAAATGTTTTTGGTCATCCTGATGTTTTTTTAATATCACAAAATGCATTTCTCATATGTTTAAAAAGGCACGTGCCTCTGAGAAGTAACAGTTATGTAGTCGAGTTTTATTCTATTTTAGAGGGTATTTCACTATTTCAAAGTCAAAGACTCATGTATCACTCAATTGTAACTTTATCAAAATGTGTTACAGGTTTGTAAATTAAACTAAACTTAATGTTAATTTTCATGAACTGAAACTAGAGTATGTCCCTTTAACCCGCGTACTGAAATAATAGTCGGAGTGTTTTCTTGGCTAATTGGTCTTTTCTTTCCGTGGCTGTACCTATGGTTCCTGACTGGCAGGTGTATATTCACACGGTCCCCAGATATTGTGTCTAGACACACTAAAAAGACGTGCCTCTTTTATTAAAAGGATATTCCCGAGTTTGCTGCATTGTAAGATGTTTCCGACTAATAAAATACTTCTACGATTACACAGTTAGTCGATACCATCTTAAAAATAGCAGAAAACTCGGGAATGTCCCTTTAAGATCACAAGGTATTGCGTTATAACCTCAAATCGTAATGGACTTTACCAGCCGTCTCACTTTATTACTGTAAGTAATTCTGTAAAACTCTTCTGTAAAACCCTTGTTTAAGCAGACTTTCCCATCTGAAATCACACAACTGACAAATGTTATGTGCTACCTTGTCTGCGAGATTTTTGTTTGTTACTAATGGAAACATTAAGCGGGTTTCCTCTCTACGACTTTATGTCAGAATTACCAATATATAGCCGATGGTTAATAAATCAATGGCCTCAGGTTAGTTATTTTCCCATTTGGTTGTCGAGAATCCGGAAATTTGTCCGTGAAAGTAGTCTGTTGTTTGATGTTTATTTCATGACAGCTATGGAGTGGCAACTATTTAACGAAGTGACAGGGGAGAGCATGTAGTTTGTAAACATGTGTAACTTGTTGATATTGAAGACTTGTTTGTGGTAATTCCGGCCAATGCAAAAGTAGTGGGTTTTTTGTTGTTGTGTAAAATGGGTGTACTTTGGCCAGGGCTGCGTTTTACGAAGCGATATTAGCGCTAAAATCACCTTAGTGCATAAGGTAACTATGGACTTAAGGTGAACTTAGGGCTAAGATCGTTTCGTAAAACGGGGTCCTGGTTTACAGGGTGTATTTGTTTAATATGCTGGGAGAAAGAGCTAGACAACATGGGGTTGTCTTTTTCATGGTATGTGTCCCCCAGGCAGGCAAAAGTACACACAAAAATCCACGGGTCTGCTGATATTAATAAAAATATAGCCACTAAGCGAAATCAGTTGTGGTTTGAGGCCATTTCTTTCTTTCTTGGGTACTCGAAATCGGACTATTCTCGTACTACAACGGAAGAACATGGTCGACAGACGACTTTTTGTGTTCGGTTTCGAATATTACTATTAGTTTCCGTGGTGGCTCTGTTTGTTAGAATTTTACCACTGGTTTTCACCTGTTTGGTTTACTATGTCTTCTATGCAAGAAATAATTGAAAGCAAGTTGAAACAAGCTTTGGACACAACGCATTTGGTATGGATTTTATTTCTTTAAATGGCATTGATGTATTTTCGATGGTGCACTGAAGTTAAAGTCGAATGGGGCTAACTTTAGAATAGTTGGAATGTAGGGCCCACAGAAGTCAAAACTATTAAACTCGGGTACTGAAGGTTCGAACTCCACCTGGACCCAAGTACCCGACACTTACACTGGCCTTACACTATATACTAATGAGACTAAAAAATTAAATAACATTATACAGGACTGAACATGGAGGCCAGATTATGCCATTGTTACGATTGTATAATTTGCCAAATTTAACATTTTGACATCTATTGAATCTCATTATGATTATGGCACAGCAATAAACATCACAATAATACATACTAATAGTAACATATCATTCAGGAGACGTTTATTTGATGAACTAGGCATTGTATTGCATTTACAAACTGATTGATATGTTCGAGTGTAGTGTAAAATTACTAAATACTTCTCGAAAAATCACCAAATCTTTGATATCGCATAGCCAATGATTAATAAATCAATGTGCTCTAGTAATATCATTATAAAAAATTAAATTATATACAAAACAAACAAACATTATTTATTTTGAGTAGATAAATTAATGACATCAGCATCAGAAGATGCAAGCAGTTTTTAGGCAATGCAGAAATTATTTTAATACTTGAGCAAACGGGCACATGTAAAAGATCCCATGTTATTAATGGCAGTGTGTAGCAGGTTTCATGGAGTTGACTAATTCAGAATTACCAAATCTTTGACATCCAGTAACCAGTAATTAATAAATCAGTGTAGTAGATCTAGTGGTGTTGTTAAACACACACACACACACAAAACCCTACCCTTTTAAAAAATATATATATATAACCAGGGGACAATATTTAGAAATCTGAGGTAACCGGAAAATAGTTCACGTTTTTTTTTACCTTGGTAACCAATTGGTCGCCATCATCATCCCAAATGTTGAAGAACACCTTCAGCTCTTTTTTAATAATATTTAATATTATTAATGTTTCTTCGTCAACGTCGCCACAAACTTGTTCTCCACCCCCTGTTTTCACTAGATCTACGTTCTTATCCCTGACAATCTTTTTTGCTGTAATTTTCATTTGCCTCCACAACTCCTTATAGTCCTTTATACCGCATGACTTTCGATTAGGGAATGCCGCTGTCATTTCTGCACTAACCTCAACCCATGCTGTGTGTTTTTTCCTCATTATTGCTGCGTTGTTACTTTTGTCTTCAGTTATATCAGAACGTTCTTTGATGGCTAGTATTATATTTATAGTCATTCTTTCATCCTCGGAAAAACTTTCAATGTGTAGAAAGACGAGGAATATTAAACAGACAACACAATTTGAACGTGCAGCAACAACATTTTTAAGGGAGGATCCAACAGCGTGTCCAGAGGTCCGGATCCCCAACCCTTTATCCCATCATTTTGTTTTCAGAATAGGAATATACTTCGGTGTATCGTAATGGCATGTTTTTGCACCCAGCCCATCATTGGAAAGGCTTATACACGTTCAACGCCTGACATTCCATTTACTTTACATTTTGAAACTTACTAATATATGGACACCCACTTTCATAATGTATGGGTTTGTCAGTGATTATCTTAGTGTTGGAGTTTCGTTGATTTCACAGAATATTTCAAGAGTTAAATGTGCGCGTGTGTATAAATGGGAGTGTAACTTTTTTGTAAATTTCGTTTATACGCATGCGTGTAAGTGGTGTTTAAACGTGCGTGTATTGTACACGTGTGTAAGAGAAAAACGGCCTTTGTAACTTCGGCCCTTTGTGTTTTTTAAATACACTACCAGGGCTAGCCCTGGGTTGCTATTTTTGTTTGCCAAAAAATTTGCCAATCTTCAATTTCTTTCTAAATATATATTCGCTAGTAACATATTTACATTTCAGTCAAAATATTTTGTTTTTAATCTCGTTCATTATGATAATATAGTATATATGCTAAAATGTACTTACTATTCAGTTTACATCTTGTAATCTAATAATGAAATGCTGCCGATGTTTAGGGCTGCCTGTAGCCCAGCAGTAAAGCACTTGTATGATCCCCGTCGATATGCTCATTGAAGTCTACTATAGTACCCTGTGGCCCTTCAGTCGTGAAAGTGTTATAATAATTTGTTTTGACACTTAAGTAAATTCTAGCTTCGACCCATCCATAAAGTAGATTCACCGAGAGGGGCAGTGTTTCAGCCAGAGGGTAAAACGGGTATGGCACCATACCCAATTGTTTTTGGAGATTTTATGTTTTTAAGTTTATCTTTTGACAAAATTAATGACTGTTATCATTACTGTATGATTTTCTTATACTAACCCAAAACCTAGCCCGCCATACACCCTGTCGATGGCAGTTGCATTCATCACACACATTGTAAATAGTCAATTCCCTGGATGCGGGGGATTTCAATCATTACATATGAAATGTACAGGGGGTGGGGGTTGCTGATAAAAAAAATTAAGAGTACAGTGAAACCTGTCTTAAGCGGTCACACAAGGGAGTAGATAAAAGTGACCACTGAGTACCGGTTGCCACATATATATATAGTCTTTAAAATATTTCTTGTTGTTTCTTGTTTTACCATCTGTACTGTTAATAAATGAATGTGTGCTTCACAGTTGACTATAAATAAACTTTTGACATGTCGTCTCCTTCAGAAATAATGTAAATGGAATGTATTAAATTAACCGTTATCAACAAGTTTGTTTTCTTTTTCCATTTAATTATTTAATTCCTATTTCATGCAGATAATACTTAATACAGGTATTTTGGTGATTTGGGATCCGATTTAGGTGGCTGCTGGCCACATTAGACAGATGACCGCTTATTACAGGTGCATTTACATTATTTGGAAGGAAAAAGTGGCCGCTTAAGGCAGGTGACCGCTGAGTACAGGTGGCCACTTAGACAGGTTTGACTGTATTTATCTGAGATATTTTTCAGTATGGAAGATCAATGTATGCTCATGCAGACATTAAACATTCATGAGGGTAACCCATGCCAACAAAAATAACTAACATATTGTTAAAAACAGACTAATAGTAGTAATACCAGGGCTTTAGATTGCATTAAAGTCGAGATGATTAATGTTGTGCCCAAAATACAGATGCCCAAAATAATCATGCCCAAATTAAGTATAAACTGATCTCAAAATATCTCACCTCAAAACCATTGAAATATTAAGTTTATTTTCATTAAAACAGCTGGAAATGCATTTCTGAATATTGACAACTCTCCAGTAGCTGTTATAATGATAATATTGACCTAAAATTACCTTCCTGTACTGAATACTGTGTTTTGGATGGGGCTGTTGTGTTTCTTCTTGTAGCCTTTGTACTGGTTTTTAAACTGTATGTGTTTTTTATTGATTTTTGCTTGCATGGCTCAAAGTAGGTAGTAATATATATATTTTTTAAATAGCAGGCCAAAAGAAATATGGATTGCTCTTCGCTTTTTGCAGGCTGCCATTTAGAACTCTGTGCTAGGTAGGATATGTACATTATTAAATATACATATTTTCTTACAGGAAGTTGTTGATGCGTCAGATGGCTGTGGTGCCAAGTTTCAGGTACTTATAGTGTCACCACAATTTGAGGGAAAACCACTGCTGCAAAGACATAGGTAAAATCATTGTTTATGCATGTAGCTGTAATACAAGTCTTATGTCCACGAATATGGATGGATATTTTGAGAAGTTTTATATTGCAATGTATCGGGATATTAACACACTTCTCTTTGGTGACACCAGTGCTTATGGTTTGAAAATTGATAATGAGCATTAATCTGTTTACCTGAAACTGGAGTAGACCAATAGGCAGGGATCGCGCTGTCGGTAGCCAAATTAGCCATTGGCTAATTTTTACAAAAAAATGGTTAATAAAATTTGCAAGTGGCTAATATTTTGGCTAAGCCATTTTCTGTCTTCTGATGTGAACAAACTGTTACATAATTTATTCGACATCTCAAACATAATACACAAATGTAATACCAAATATTCAATTAGCGTAATAGCAATTTTGCGACCGGTAACGAAAAACTGTGTTATGCAGAATGCAGCATAGGCCTTACAATGTTTGCTTATTTTAATAATCACAGCTATTAATTTTAACGGCATGCATTCAACATGTATGACAGCAATGTCTGGAAGATCTGTAACTTGTTATTTTTACTTTGTAAACAGTTAGCTGAAAAAGATACATTTTCATATTCATATATAATACTCTATACAGTACTGCGTAAAACAAATTTAGCTAAAGCTTTTTTAATATGGCTAATAAAAATTCCATTTGGCTAATATTTTGGCTACAGGTATTTTTGATCCAGGGTGATCGAGCCCTGAATAGCTGTGTATAAATTCCTTTCTAAGACTATGTTAGAATTACGTAATGTACAGACATCCAATAGCTGATAATTAATAAATCAATATGCTATAGTAATGTTATTATTTACAAATTACAGTTACTTAAATTTTTTTGTTTTTTTAATTTTGAGTAAATAAATAGTGATATCAGCATGTGATCAGGTAAACAGTTGTTAACTTAGAGAACACAGAAATGGTTTTGTTAGAGTACACTTAAGTGATAACAGTGACAGAAATAAGCAGAATGTTTTACTAGTCTTATCAGACAAATACATCTAGAAATCTACTTCTTTGCCAATATTTTCACTTGTCCACTTGATTTATTTTATTCAAATATCAGGATGATGTTTGTAATGTTAAAAATAAAACTGCACTAAAACTTTTTACTTGTCCACTGGACGACCACTGAGGCACATTTTGCTTGTGCGAATAGATTTTCACTTGTTGGGACTACGGGTAAGTGCTTAATTTGAACACTGGAGAACACTTGCATCAAATAGTGATTTTGTACATTATGATATATATACTGAGAGACAGATTATTCAGTGAAATATCCACTGCGTTATTTATGTTATAGAAATGTCAAAGCATATATCTTGAATCAGGGTTGCCAGAGGGTACAGGGGGCATGGAACCATACCCAAATGTTTTGCAGATTTATATATTTTTTATTTTTTAAGTTAAACTTTTCATAAAATTACTTTATGATTTTCTTAACCGTAACCCTAAACTTAACACATTATCTTTCTGAGGGAGGCTCCCCATACTGTTGACTGTGGTTGCATTCAGTTCCATAATTCCATATCCAAAAATTTCTTTCTGGCAGAAACACCGAGTATGCAGACAAATGACATATTGGTAACAACTAAGTGAAAGGATTTTGTTCAAATCAGAATTTTTTTAATTAAAATGAATTTTCAGCAAAAATCATAACTGCATTGCATATTAAAATCTTTTTGCACATGCATTGTCTGCTCTCGTCTCCCTATAAAAGTTTCAGTTTTCAACAGCATTAACAATATTTTGAAATAGTAAGAAGAAATGTGTTATTTTATTTTAAACACTCAACACATTTTTATGATGGTTAGCCAATATGGATTCAGACATGGTTAAGGACCACAAAGATAATTAGAGAGAAAATGTGCTGCCACGTCTCTCCGAGCTACTCATCGATTAGCAACAAGGGATCTTTTATATACAGTATCCAACAGACAGGATAGTACATACCACATTCTTTGTTATACCATTTGTAGAGCACCAGATCAAACGAAAAATTGCCAATGGGTTTACCGACTAGAATTAATTCTGGATTGATCGTACACCAGCTGAATACTTTAGTACTGGGCTACATGTATGTCCTGTCCCCATAGTTTGAAGACTTATATTATAATAATAAAATAAAGCAAATATATGTACATAAAGTTATAATATATAAAGAAACATATCCATAGGTCAACTCCATATACTAAAGTTTATTAGTTCCCTATTATGGTCCAGCTGGAGGGGACTATTGTTTCATAAGTCCTTCTGTCCCACATAAAACCTTTCCAGACTTTTTTTTCCCCCCACTACAATGCCTCAAGATATTCGGTAATTGAGCCAACATTTGGTGTATAGCTTTATCATGTAGTTACAAGTTGGATTTTCATAGCGATTTACCAATTTTTTGTACAGAGTTATGGCCCTTGAACTTAGGAGATATGAAAATGTGTGGGGCCCATTAGGGGACATGGATGGCTTTAACTAGCCACTACTTGTTTAAATAGTGTCAGAAACAGAATGAAAATGATTTTGATGATTGTGTTTTATTTCAGGTTAGTTAATTCCACACTGGAAGAAGAAATGAAGACCATACATGCTTTTCAGATGAAGACTTTAACACCCCAGCAGTGGCAACAGCAGCAAACAAACTGACATGTTGTTTCCACATAAAGAGACTACTACAAGTTTAAATTTGATTTCATATGAATGAAAATATGATGTGGTGGAAATGTATTTTATGCAAGCCACTACCAGTATGTTAAAAAAAACACCATGTTTAAATGTAAAAACAAATTATTTATGGTACTCGATTTGGATTATATATATATAAAATAATAGGATGACAATTTGCAAAGACCACCTTTGAAAATCATGATAGGATGTTAAGTAGAATTTAATCTTGCCTTCATCACCAGAAGCGGTCAGGCCCTTTATAAGGGCTCTGTGGGAAAGAATACCAGTTTACCCTACCCAACCCCAAATACTTGCTGCTGGTAGTCTAATCGGTACTTGGTGACACTGAAGAGGAGGAAAACAATGGCCACAACAACAGCAATGTTTGGAATCCCCTGAACAACTGCCTTGCCTACCTGTATCTGCACAATTGCATAAGTCTCACCTGGGTTGTCATGCCACGACAGGAAGCGGTCAGGCCTTTTTTAAGGGCCCTACGGTCAACCTAGGAAGACATCACAGCAACACAAAGGCTGGCTATTATGCCCATGACAGGCGTACTCTACAACAGCTTGCTCTGAATGTGCACGTTAAACACTGACATGACATGACATGGCATGACATAACCTGGGGAGACTCCCCAGCATCATAGAGGTCTAATTAATGAGCTACTCTCGACTCACTAATATCAAAACCTATGTTAGCTCTTGAACTTTCCGTTTTGACCAACTGTTCAAAATTGCGCCAAATTTCCTTCATCAAAATTGCACACCTTTTCTCTTTGGCATTATGCTTTGCTCCTTCAAAATTTCATAGCACCATTACCCATCCACCCCACCTGTTACGGCCCATGGTCAGGCTGCTGGTGCTCCCTTGCACCTGCCAGTGCAGGCGATCCCTCCTCCCCACCCCCGTCTTTCCTGTCCGGCTCTTGTGCTCAAGACAGGTGTGCACTACAACAGCTTGCTCTGAATGTGCACATAAAGCCCTATGACCTGACCTGATCTGCCTTAATAATGTAGAGAATATTCAATGTAATTTCTATTTGGAAACAAATAGGACTGCTGGGTCTACTTTCTTGTTTAGCCTCTTTTGAAGGACTGTGTAGAGTTGATTGTGTTAAATATACAGAATCTTATATTAAGCGTATGCTGTTACCTGGAACCAATTTCATTCAAATAAGTGTGCATATTTGTATGGAAACTAAATAATTTTAAAGGTTGTTTAGTGTTGCATATGACAGCAGTTTGCTTTTTTAAATGTATCATTCATCTTAAAAAGAATAAATGAGCATCCATGCAAATCCATTTGTGAATAAACTGCTGTTTTGTGGTTAGAAAACTTTACCAACGAGAAACAAGTTAATTATGAATTTGCCTGGTTTTGTTTGAAACTAGTAAAATTGACTTAGTCAGTATAATAACTCACAATGATAGTGATGTTAATGGTTTTAAGCAAACAGCAAATTCTTAATTACATCTGGTCACAAGTCATGTCGGTTACTCGAAGTGCAGTCAAATTGATTAACATCGATTCACACAATTGCTGTTCTTATTTGCTAGTGTATGAACTTATAAGAGAAAAAGAATTAAAAAGATGATTTTAATGGCAATTGTTATGACAATTTACAAAATGCATTTAGGTGCATTTTGAGAGACTAGTGTTGGAATAAAGAAAGAAAAGTCTGCATATTGTTTAATCTGCAGTGTTTAGATTTCATATAGATTTAAAGATCTTAGATAATGAAAAAGCAAACATTTCAGTTAAAAAATACAGTTTATTGGTATGTCAGCAACATTTTTCAAGTATTGGTTCAACAATCCACTAATGCTGTACAAAAATATGTACACAAGAAGACATTGTATTAGTCCATACACAGTGCCCTCGCCCCACTAGAAATCACTAATATGGCTGGTAACAAAAGATATTGATAATAAAACTCCCTTGAAGCAAAAGGCACTACTAGACCAATAAACTGATACAATGTGTACAAAGTTTGGTGATGTTATTTTAATGGTTTACACAATAACTGAAAATTATATTTTTAAAATTATAGCAAAAGGCACTATAAGTCAACTAGTCTTGATATGTGTACTACATTTCGTAGTAATGTTTTGAATGGTTGTGGAGTTATGCTACAGAAACTGTGAATTTGGTCACTGTGGTCATTTGTTTCCATGGTAACAAAAAACCATTTAGAAAACGAAAACTCCCTCATAGAAAAAGACACTACTAAACCACTAGATTGATAAGTGTTCAATGTTTAGTGAAGTTATTTTGATTGGTTCTCTGGAAACCATCAGGCAGATGTGCCCATTTTAATATACTCAACAAATCACATGCAAGAGATAATAAACAAATACATTATTTATAATCATATACCTACACTGAATTCTTAAGTAGTGGTGGTCAAATAAATAAACCCATTTCCTTGGTTCAAAATGTTCAATATGTTACTGACCAGGACAACTAAGGCCTGTTCAGGTTTTTACATCTAACGGATGAATGTGAAAGAAGATGGTACACATCAAAATATTTGTGAATTTATTAGACAGAGAGTCTTCTGAACACACCACTGGATACTGAGTTTAAAACATTAATGGCTAATATATTTTACTATACAGTCAAACCTGTCTTAGCAGCTGCCTGTATTCAGCAGTCATCTGCTTTAAATGGCCACTTTTTTCTCCCAAACGATTTGTAATATAAATGCACCTGTAATAAGCGGTCACCTGTCTTTTGTGACCAGTGGCCACCTAAATCCGATCCCAAATCACTAAAATACCTACAGGTATTAAGCGGCCACAGTAAAGTTTTACCATTATATAAAAAAGGTATTTTAACAGCGATAAGGTGCAGCAAATAACCGATCTTCACACTTTTTTTACTAGTACCTATTCAGTCCTGACATCTCAACTGTGTATCTATTAAGAAAGTATAAGAAAGTAGTACTCTAGAATGCATCTAACTGCCTCTGGCAAGGCTAAGCCCTGTTCATTTTGCAATGTCATGTTACTGAGGCATAATGAATTTAAAACTGGTACAGCAACAACCACACATGCATTTCATGTTCATCAAAATTAACTATATACAGAGAATATTGTTGCATGTCATAAATACAAATTGATGCCACAAATATAGACATTGAATACTATTTTCTATATTTGCTTATGAGACGCAAACATTTTGGTTGCATTTATTACAATCTTATTGTGTTGAAATTCTCGTATATGGAAAATATATTTACTGATCTGCAACCTTTTAGGAAAAGTATATATTCTGTGGAACAGTAACATAAGCATATCACATAAAATAGTGGTTAATATGTATGAAACACTGTGGTGGTTCTTAACACATAGTAGCAGAATATGACAGTCTGGAAGTACATTTCAAACATTTCATGCTGAAGATGATAAATGAAATTGTATTGGCTCACTGGAATAATTCAAATAAATATCTCAATGTTTTAGAGGTCACACTGATGAATACTTCTTGCAAACTAGGTGAAACATGTATATTTCTCTTAACATAAAAATTGGATTAATTTTCAGTTGAAATGAGGGTTTGGTCTTCTGAGCTGTCTCAACTTCCTCCATGGGTACAGTGTTTGTGTACTTCTCTACATCCACCTGGCATCCTCATCCTCTGCCACTAATAAAACTAGTCTGACCCATGGCACTAATGACCGCCGGTAGTAAGGATGTATAGTAAGTGGTTACAAGTGTCCTCTAAGTGGTCAGACTAAAGCCCACAACTAAAAGCTGATGGGGAATGGCAGGTGTGTGGCACAGATAGCCACAAGAGACAGCACCCATCACGGCTGCAGAGACCAGGGCCCATGCTTATAAAACTTTAAGAGCCGATTTCTCATCGCTAGGTTTTGTAACACTGGGTTATCTGAAAACCTAGGTTTAACACTGGTTTACAAAAACTGCTGAAAAACTAGACCTAGACCCACACCTGTGGTGCATTTCACGTGTAGGTTTCACCTGTGTTACCAAATCCACGGTTTTTGTATGGGTTATCTCCAGTTTAGGAAAGGGACATAAGCATGTAATACATGTCATTATCTTTATACTTTAAAAACGACAACATGTCAGACAGTAAAGGAAAGAAAAAAAGTAATTTCAGTGAAGAAAATAAGCAATTACTGCTGGGCCTCATTAGGAACTATACCAATATATTTGAGAGTTAAAAAACAAATATGAAAACAAACAATGCTAAAAAAAAGCTATCTGGAGCGATGGACAGTAAAACAGGAATTAGGACAAATCAAGGAATTATGGAAACGAATGAAGCTAAAAGCAAAAAAGGATATTTCCAGAGTGAAGAAACAT
>JAECMU010155629.1:0-14876 GCA_016106625.1 Dracogyra subfuscus | reverse complement strand
GTCGGACATATGGTTATACGCTCATTAATGGATGATTGTTGTATAGTTTACTATTAGTCAGCTTTCGACATGTCGCCTTATAAGTAGGTCTAAATAAATGTTAAATCGTTAACCCCAGTGTCCCCATCCCAATTGTTGGTGAATTGTTTTTTTGTTTTTGGCGTTGGTTGTAATGAGTTTTATTTATCTACGCTATCGAACAACATTGTATTTATATTACGTCCTTCTATAGTAACGGGAAGGTGTAGAATATATTGGTTTCCACGGTATTGTAATGATATTTCACTGGTAACATTTGTAATCTACACCGTATTTTAGCTTGTAATAATTTGTTCTTCTATCTGTGAATAAAATAGCTATTGACATTATGGGCAATATTTGTCATTGGTTACATTTGATTGCACAATATACTACAACAAAATCAGTTTAAATATATTTTCTATTTACGACAGATTGATGAACTGCCGGAAATTAATATTAAGCCCAAGTACAAAGTTGTTCATTGGTCAAGTTATGTAGCAATTACCAATCAAAAATGGTTTTATATTCCACGAAGGAATATTTGTAAATATGGAAGACCTCGTGGAAAATGTTCTACGTTCCGTTGCAGAAAAAGAAGCTAAATACAAAACGACCAAGGTTGAAAAGGCCATTGATTTAGATATCGATGAAGGCAATCTGTTGGCATGCGATGCTAATCCATTGGATGTTAAATTATTTAGGTAGCCTAGTTATTGTAACAATATTTAAGAATTTGTGTTATCTTAAAAAAAAAAAGGAGCAAAATGGCTAGTGTTCTCTAGCCCTGATATGTTTATATGTTGGTTTAGATACTAGAACCAAATCACAGCAAATGGTCTGGCAACTGTCTAAAATACCAATTGTTTTGTAAATCGGAAGCCACAGACGTTTAGTTTGATTATTTTTGAGTCATATTAAGACATGAAATGATGAATGATTCATTGAATAAGTTAAAATGTTGTTAAAAATAAATAATACTACACAAAGAAACTAAACTCTGGCACTGGAAAAATCTGCCAATTGATTGGTAAATTAAAAAAACAAAACAATTGGCAAGTTTTATTTTAATTTGGCATATTATTATTAATTTCATGCAATAATTTATATTTTGTTACAAAATAAACGGGTTTCTGCAATTTTAGAATTTTAATAGATCATTTGACAAACTTTTCTGCTCACCCGGCCAGAGGGGGATGCAGTCGACGAACTTGAGACGATTCGTCCACAACTAAAAATCTGTTCCGGACGATTCGTCCACTGGGTTTTTATTTCCCCGATACATTTTGTCCACAGACTAAATAATGTGTACTACTACATGTACGTGGGGGCTAAATAAATTATTATATATATTTTACCCCATATTTTTGTTTGCCGTGTCATAAATTTACAAAGGTAAAAATTAATTATATTGCATTAAACTACGCTTGATATATGTTTTTGTAACAATGCTCTGCAGACGTAATTCTTTGGCATTTCTATTTATTAGGTTATTGTTTGTTTCTATAATGAAGACTACACCTCTCACGTTACATGTCGTAGTATGTTTTTAGTACAATATACTAGTACCCTGGGGTGGATCCAGCTTTTCTGATGAGGGGGGTCCAAGACAAAAAGGGCACCATAACATTATGAAAAGGCACTATTGAAAAATTACACACGGCTCACATAGACCATAATATAATAGTGCTAAAACAGGGACGCTGGCATAATGATAATATTTTTTTTTTAAAGCTAAATAAATTTGTAAAAAACCTAAAAATCCTAAATAAAAGGGCACTTCTCAAATTTGAGAGGGGGTCCGGACCCCTTGGACCCCCCTCTAGGTCCGTCCCAGGTACCCAGTAAAGAAAACCTTTAGCCCTTTACCAATTAAGTGTACAGAAGTAATTATGACAAATGTTTCACCAAGTTAAATCCAGTCAAGTCTAAAACGAACCTTGTTTTACTGTTTTAGTTATAGTATACCACAAAATAATGTTAAAAAATGATTACAATGTCAAAGAATAACTTATTAATGTTTGAAAAAAAAATTGCAGTCATTGAGTGGACGAATTGTCCGAGGTGAGTGGACGAATCGTCTGTGGACAAAGTCAGCACAAGAGACTGAAGATCCGCAGATCTATGCAAAACTTTATAACTCTTCAGTCTCTTGTGCTGACTTTGTGCAAAACACGTAGACGTGTTGCAGGAATGTTGCACTAATCTATAGGTGGTTGATTAAAATAAACCTTAACACTGGTATGTGCTGTTCTGACAGTCTGTGAAAAAGTGTATATAAAAGATACCTTGCTAATAAGGATTAAATGTACTTGCGTTTCTGTTGTAAATACATGTCAGAATTATTAAATATTTGATGTCTTGTAATAGACGATGATTTATAAATTAATGTGTTCTAGTGGTGTCATTAAATAGAAAGTATTGAAGGAATGTTTTTATTTAACGACACACTCAACACATTACTATTACTATACATGACAGTAATTATTGTTACTTTTCTCATATATTTACAGGTCAAATAAAGAAGACTATTTGAAAGCTTTAACACGAGATAATTCACAACTTCTCATTAATAAACTGTGGCAGGTAATCTTCACATACATTTGTCTAATTTTAGTTATTCTGTATATACAGTGAAACCCCTGCAAACTGGACGGTCTGTAAACCAGAATTCCATTGATACTGGATGTTTTTCATGTTCCCTTTTTAACTACTGGGACATAACATAGCCACTTTAAACTGGATATCCCTTAATACCTGACTTTGTTTTGTCCCATCAGTGTACAGTTTAGAGGGGTTTCAATGTAGTATGTATTTTTGTTAGTGCCCTATTAGTCTAATTGGATGTGAATATAGATTTCTGCTCTGTCTGGCTGTCGAGCTATCTCACATATAGTTTTCCAGACTTGTTTTCTGCAATGTCTCCAAATATTGATCTGAAATTTTGTGTATATTTTTATCATGTACCGTTATAGACCAATTTTGACTTTTATGCTAATTTACCAATTTTTCACAGAGTTATGGCCCTTGAACTTAGGAGATAAGAAAATTTATTAGGTCTACTAGGGGACATTTATTGCTTTAGCAGTACTCTCAAAATGCTTGTTTTATTTGTTTATTATATACTTGAGTTTTACAATAACATCTGTGTAAGCCTAAGTCATATGTTACATTTAGCATCACAGACGGTTTTTAAAAAATATACTATTATAATTTAAAAGGTTGCATGAATGGTTAAATGCTGAATCTCTTATTTGTTTATTTGTTTTTTTCTTTTCAGCTTCCTGTTGAGAAAGTGGATGGTGTTGCAATTGCTGTGGTTAGTTTCTTTGTTTTTCGCTTTTTGTTAAAATTTCTATGTTTGACATATATTGTACAAATTTAAATAGCTGCTTGTCATAACAGTATTACATATTGATATATATATATATATATACATGTCTTATTTGTGGATGAAGTAAAGATCATAACACAGGCCGTGGAAAATTGCAAGACCAATCGTTTCGTTCATGCTTTGTTCTCGCAAATCTAATTTGGCATAACCTATTTTTTGTTTGCGCGAAATTTGGATCACCATTTACTTGAATATATAGGGAAAAACTGGTTACTGTCTTAAGATATCGGCTTTATCCTGCGAAGGTTAGAATGGCGAATGCAGTGAGGCTGAGCATGATAAAGCCGATATCTTAAGACAGTAACCAGTTATTTCTTTTATCCTGCAGTCCTACAGGAATAGTCGGAAAATAATTATTTATTCCATTTTTGTGTACGCGAATCGAGTATTGCCTTTTCTAAACTCCAGTTTATAAACAAGTAATCAAGTTTTATATTGTATTTCCATTTACTGTACTAAAACAAATTATTTAAAGAGTATGTTTATTGAAAATCTAGTCTGAAATACACGAGTTGAGTCGGACTTCTATCATGTGACCTATATTTTTGGTGACTAACCAAAAATATAGAAATTTATCTAGTCATCATATCTTGACGATGAATACAGTGATTGCAGGATAGAATGGATTATATGCCCCCCAAAAGTGGGTTACCAGGATTTATTTCTATGTAACCAATAAATGGGTCAGGCAGAGTTTCAATTCTAGGCATGTAACAGATCATTTATCTAAATGGTTAAGTGCATAATAATTCCTATGCTTATCGGCTAACAGTAACAAATGATGTTTGGAGGTCAGGGCTTGATTTACTGACAGCAGTTGCTACGATTGTGATATAAATTGTCGTGGTGTTCGGCACTTTACCGTTGGCAGTTTTTTGACACTGGATAAAAATGATTGTTGTCGGATGAAGGACTAATGTTTGCTTTTTCATATTTGTAGCAAAGATTACTGGTTTAAAATTGCTATATCAGCATGTCCAAAATTTATGGCAAAAACATTTCAAAATTTGCTTACATAACAAATTCTTTAAGTTCAAGTCCTGGGAGCTTGCGTGCAATCAGCTAGTTCACAGTATCCAGTTTTATCTCAGACTCCACACCATACTCAACGACAGCAAATATTTAAAACTTCATGTTTGGAAGAGTTATCTTCAGCTTGCCTTGATTTTGCTCATATCCATCATATTTTGTCATGTGGGATAGAAAAAGTACACCTGAGGTCGTGAACATTTTGACTTGGAACAAAGCGTGCTGAATCCCACGGTCAGAATATTTACCACTGAGGGTGTACTATTTGTGTCCCACATGACTGCATATGATTGAGTCCAGGCCTCGATCTTAGTGTTTTTTAATGGTAGCCTCTGGAAGCCTTCAGTAAAAATTGGTAGCCCCATAATTTTAATAACTTAAAAAAAAAAAAAATCATTTATTTTTTATTTAAACATGTTTTAGGTGGGTTTTGTTTTTTGATTTTTTAACATCTCATTGATTGTGGAATAAGATGATGTGCCCCTCCAAAAAGCTAGTAGCCTGGCAGACTTCCAGGTTTAGATATTTGGTAGCCCGAGGGAGAAATTGGTAGCCTTTTCAGGGCTAGCCCTGGGATACAATTTATGTTCGCCAAAAAATTCGCCAATCTGTAAATTCTTTCGCCAATTTCAATACATATTCGCCAAATATTTTTAGAATATATTTATTTAAAAAAAAAATAAAAAAAATAATCATATCAGTGCTCAAATAATCTCATTAAGTTTTTCTCTCATCCATTCACTAAATAAATTATTATTGTACACAAACAGACAAAGATAGCTGAAAAAGTAACTTCTTTATTTGACCATTTTATCATAAATAAACTACATCATCATCATATTTGCCGTGTTTGTTTTATGTGTTAAATATAATTTAGCACTACAAATAAACAAAATGGTTTTTATAGTGATGGTTTTAATAACAAAATATTGAAAATATCAAAATGACATATTTGATGACTTGATATCATGCATTGATATGACATATTACCAATGATATATTAAGCACAAGTATGTGATATCCCATGTGAAATAGAATTGTTTTGCATAGCTTTCTTTCATGGGATAGCTCTGTCCCATATACCTGAGGATGACAGAAATTGGTATTTATTAAGAATTCAGAATATTAGGGAATATTAGGGAAAGGTGTTGCATTCTTAAAATGTATTTATGTATGCACTAGTTTGTGGAAATTTAATAAATAGTTTGATGTGGTTTTCTTTTTTGACATAATATTATTGTATTTGTAGTTACCCGACAGAAAAACATGGATGCCTCGAGAAAAACCAGTGAGTATACAGCTGGGCTACATGGTCACATGTCGGCTAATAGCATGTTCTGGTTAACTTAATAGTTCAATGAAACAGAACCCAATCCAGTCTTTACATAATATGTTTTGTTAATAATTTGCTTTAATCCTAGTTCATTCTGTCCTAGTTCAGACCCTTGGCCATGACTGAGACCGGACCCATAATGGACATGTCTGAACCGCAAGTGATATAAGGGCATGTTAAAACAGTTCAAGCTCAATCCAACGTTTTGTTTTTGCATTAAATAATTTTAACAAAATATGACCTGTATCTAGATATGGTATATAGAGATTTCAGCTTTTTAAAGCTCATTCCTGCTTTTAAAAACAACTGGCTATAACATCCCTGCATACATTGTTGTGTATAGTTGTCTCTTGATATTTCAACTGATTTATTTTCTTTTGTTCAGGTTCCGAAACCAAGAGCTGACACAAAATGGCAAGCATATGCCAAGTTGAAAGGCATAACGAACAAGAAAAAGGGACGAATGGTCTTTGATAATACAACAAAGGTATCCTTTCACTTTCACTAGGTGTATAACTATTAACTGCAGTAGATAGTGTGTGTTAAACATTAATGTGTTAATTTTTACTTTACCAAAAACTGATGACTGTTTGTAATATGTTTTGGCTACTTGAGACCATTCTTGTTGAAAACTACTGACCCAAGTTTTCAAGGTACATATCTTTTTTGTTCAGCATAAAATTAATTTGAAGTACGCTGGTGATACCTAAGCATTTGTGTTATATTTTAAAGTTCAAATGTTTCTTTAAAAATATTTGTTTCACTGCCACAGTACAATGGAACAATAAACATGTTACTGCTGAAAGTTATTTTAATTTTAATGTTTTCTAAACTCAAATAATGAGCACATTTTTAATGGGACCCCCCTGTGCAGCAAACATTAAAACAACCACTTCTGTCGTTAATGTTCACAGAAACAACAACAGATAATGAATCCAACATTTTGTAAGTTCTAAACAACAAAGATTTTCTGTTATAGTCCGTTTCATAAGAATTTAGATAATGCAAATAAGATAAATATAAATGGTGTTCCATGCTCCTTAGTTTGGACCACACAAAATGACATAAAAAAAGCTGATACATGTCAAATATTTTGATCATTATTCAACAACATTTGTCTGTTATTAACTGTGTAAACGAGCACAAATAGTATTTGTTAGACATATAGGACAATCAACAATATTTTAAAAATAAACTATAGCTAAGATAGGCCATGCTGTAAGTGCAAACTTAAAATCTGTGCATTGTGCCACTCGGTTGGAAATTCAAAGTATGCTTGGATGTTTAAGTTAACAGATTAAATAAAACATTTATTTCATTTATGGATTCATAAATTACAATAAGGTATCTATTGAAATTTCTTTGTAAACTTGTGTAAGTTGATATACCAGGTTGATCATTACAGTGTTGACAGACTCATATTGACAGGTGATATAAAAACAAGTTGATCGAGGCTGGCAGAAGTATACTTTTAGTGCATTAATTCATATTCAGTTTTTTTCAATCAAATTGTTAACTATCAGTTTTATACATGTATTCACAATCAAGATATGTTGTTTTAACCATTGTTTTATGAATTAAATTAACATTGTTTCTTTACAAGTATACCCCAACACTTGTTTCACTTTTGCTTGTTGTTTTTTTTGTTTTTTTGGTTTGTTTAACGACGCACTCAACACATTTTAATTACGGTTATATCGGCGTCGGACATATGGTTATGTCGAGAAAAAACCCCAGTGGTCAGCTGACGGGGATCGATCCTAGACCGACCGCGCATCAGCCGGGCACTGTACCACTGGGCTATGCTGCCCGCTCTTTTGCTTGTTAGATACCAAAACTGTTCACTAATTTCATTGAAATGTTATGACAGGCAAGCTTGTTTAGTAGTCTAGATATTTATATAATTCGTAATGTAAGTAAATATTGTTTTCATTTTAACTTCACAATTTTAATATTTAACTTTAAGAAATGGACATTTTAATTTTGACCTTGGTGTAAATCCGAGGTTTTGGTCCAAGGCTGGTTGTATTGGCCCAATGTTGTGTGTATTTGCCCACGGCAATGCCAAGGACCAATACAAGTGTATGGGGGTTTAAATGAGGCCAGCATGAAGACACCCACTTACAATTATATTTTTTTTATTGATCATCTTCTGATGGCATGGTGACAATGACATTCTTATGTCTTGACAAATATGAATTAGATTTAGGACATTTGAAATCATAATTTTAGACAATGCAAACCTCAAAGATTTTTTTCAAATAAAAAACCTTTGTGTGTGTGTGTTTTTGCATTCATACACTATTTTCAGTTTGGTCTTCTATCAAGAAAGGATGTTATAGTTATAAAAAGAAGCTGGTAGCCTTCATACATCATACAAGTCTTGTTTTATTGTTTGGTTTGGGTCCCCTACCTATTCAACTGGAGGGAACTAAAGTTTTTTCTTCATTTGTCTGGCTGTCTGTCCCACATAGCTTTACCGTTAAGATCAATTTTGAGTTTCATGACGATTTAGCCATTTTGGATCGTTATAACCCTATTGTGTTTGACATTAAATTTTATGGAAATGTATTCAAGGGCTACTACTGTCGGAAATGGAATTTATCCACATTTGACACAGTTATGTCCCTTGAACTCCAGTATCTGGGAGATAACCTGTTTGCTTTAGCAGTAATCTCAGAATGCATGTATTTTAAATACAAGCAGTATTATAAGTGGTTGGCAAAACCCTGCATAAGTGATCTTTGTGAATTTGTATGATCTAAACGAGTCAGGATATTTGACAAGTTGTTAATCACAATTTCAGTCTTACAAACCACGCTGGGGTTACAAGAGAGCCAACGATGACACGAGTGATTGGCTCATTGAAGTTCCACAGAATGCAGGTTTGTTCATTCACTAAAACACACTCGCAGTAAATATGGGCAAAGGTTTTGAACTGATTATTGAACATTTTAAATATTTTGGAATCAGAGATTTACAAAAATGTGCAAAATGGTGATTTTCACTAGAATGTTAAACGAAATGGTGATTTCCACTAGAATGTTGTGCAAAATGGTGATTTCCACTAGAATGTTAAACCAAATGGTGATTTCCACTAGAATGTTGAGCAAAATGGCAATTTTCACTGGAATGCTAAACCAAATGGTGATTTTCACTATAATATTGAGCAAAATGGTGATTTTTACTAGAATGTTAAACCAAATGGTGATTTCCACTAGAATGTTGAGCAAAATGGCAATTTTCACTGGAATGCTAAACCAAATGGTGATTTTCACTATAATATTGAGCAAAATGGTGATTTTCACTAGAATGTTAAACCAAATGGTGATTTCCACTAGAATATTGAGCAAAATGGCGATTTTCACTGGAATGCTAAACCAAATGGTGATTTTCACTATAATATTGAGCAAAATGGCGATTTTCACTAGAATGTTAAACCAAATGGTGATTTCCACTAGAATATTGAGCAAAATTATGATTTTCACTAGAATGCTATACCCAATGATATTTACTACCGAGTTATGCAACATGGTTTCACTAAAAAGTAGTGCAAGATGGTGATTTTCATTGAGTGTTATGCAAAATGGTGATTTTTACTGTAACACAGGTGTAGGAAGGTGCTAAAAAGTGGTGGGGAGGAGCACACACATGTGGATATATATAACTACATGTATGAATATATAAAAAACATTGTTTCTGCTAAAAAGTGTGGGGGGGGGCCACACGCACCCCCCACTTCCGACGCCAGTAGTTATGCAAAATGGTGAAATTTATTAGAATGTGTAGTATAATGATTTTCAAAAGCAATGTACTAGGTTTAGTAAACAAAATTTTAATTATTGCCACATTTTGTTTTCAAAATTACCTAAATTAAGTACTAGTAAAAATGTATTAGTCAAATACAAGAATATGAAGTTTCTTAAATACATTTAACTGGTGGCTAATTCAGCTACTAGCACAGTGAACATTAAGGCCCTATTGCCAAGCTGTCACATTGGTTGGCTCCATTGCCACCATTTTGGAAGACCAATAAGATCTTGTTTCCAAGCTGTCATGTCTTTTATTCTGTTTCCTGCCATTTCAGATCCCTATGAGGACCAATTTGCAAAGCGAAAAGGAGCTAAGAAGGAACGTGTTGCAAAGAATGAACTGCAGAGGTTACGGAACATGGCGCGTTCACAAAAATCGAAAGGTAAGCAGTAATTTTTATTTTCTACTTCACCTGGTCTCAATCACATACATTTTCCCCAAAGGATATTTGTCTAGTCCGAACCCCCAACAGCCAATGAGTTGACCGAAAATTCTTCCAATGAGTCCTCCTTCCTGTTCTGGTCACATGACTGTGGTTTCCTTTTTCATTTGCTCTTGTGGTTTGGACGTCTTTCCTTTTTGCTCCATCTTAATCTAAGTCATCTGTCTTTTTCTCTGGGTTTGATTGAGATGTTATTATGTGGAATACCTTTCTACACACTCTTACAATATTATTGTACATTATTTAGGTTTAATTTACTTTATTTAAAGTGTTATTTCCAATTTTAAAATATTTTTAGGTGGGTTTTTTTTTTAGTAGACAAGATATTTAATGTTGTGGAATTCTAGTATTAGATCCCAGTAATGTTAAGATGTTTCCTTTTAAAATAGTGCATAATACAAATCGAGGCATCATTGAGCAGCTACTCAGCAATTACTGCACGTAATACACTGGAGGTTGATATTGGCTGAAATTAATGCCAGGCATTTGGTCTGCCAAGGTACAAATTCTGCCAGCCTGAATCAAAACATGCTAGATCAAACATGATCATAATATATTTGTACTCAAATTTAATTTGTTTAATATAAACATAAAATAATTATCAATCTAGTAGGGTAACAAACAAAAACACTCAGCCAAGGGTCATGTTCATAGAGATATGGTGAGGGGAATGTTACTGAACAAATATGGTCAGTTGCTGGGACTCATTGTTATGAATCAGTCTACAGTTTGACAGTGGCATTGACATTTGTATTGGTAACGTGATTAATTTCTGGTGGTTCCTTTTTTCAGTTCCAGGAGTAGGGTTGACACCAACAGATACGCCAAGCAAGGACCATCTCTCTAAAGCTCTGGTTGTTGCCAAGAAGTCAACTGCATCTATAGGCCGTTTTACAGAAAAACTGCCCAAGGAAAAAACGTCAAGACACTCAGGAAGGAAAAGAAAGGTGTTTATCAAATGTCTTTATTTATGTTTCCTAGTATTTTTTAGGGTCAGCCAGTGCACCAAGGCTGTGGTATGTGCTATTCTTTCTGTGGGATTGTGCATATAAAAGATCCCTTGCTACTAATGAAAAGTTCTAGGGGGTTTCCTCTAAGACTATATGTCAAAATAACCAAATGTTTGACATCCAATAGTCAATGTACTCTAGTGATGTCATTAAACACATATTTTTTTTTTAGGACATATTTGTTGCATGTCATTCCATTACACATACATTCTTCTTTTTTTTTCTTTTTTTTTTATGTAAATGGGTGTTATAAAAGTTAAATTTGATTAAGAAAGAAAAAGCTACAATTGCTTTATTTAACAATGCACTCCACACATTTTATTTATGTTTATATGGCGTCAGATATATGGTTACGGATCACACAGATTTTGAGAGGAAACCCGCTGTCGCCACTACATGGACTACTCTTTCCGATTAACAACAATGGATCTTTTATTTGTGCTTCCCACAGGCAGAATAGCACAAACCATGGCCTTTATTGAACCAGTTATGGATCACTGGTCGGTGCAAGTGGTTTACACCTATCCATTGAGCCTTGCGGAGCACTCACTCATGGTTTGGAGTCCGTATCTGGGTTAAAAATCCCATGACTGGGATCTGAACCCAGTACCTACCAGCCTGTAGACTGATGACCTAACCATGATGCCACTGAGGCGGGTTAAATTTGATTAAATGTACATCCAAAACCTTATGCAATATTTCCAGGTAGGCTTGTCATAAAAATGAAAAGGAAAACTGTTTTGAAAATAACAAAAATGTTTTATCCAACTAGCAAAGACTGATTTAAAAAGGAAAAATTAAATATAAAGTTAAATAGTATATGGTAATAAAACAAAATTCAATTTCATACCCAACAAGTAGATGATTATTTTTAACAATAGGTGAGTATTGCAGTTTGATATATCTGTATTGAATAATGTTTTTATAAACTGCACATGAAAATATATATTTTTAGTAATTTTCAAAATAACCTTTATGTCAAGCAAAGCTGAAATAATTGACACAACACACTTTAACTGAAGGCTGGTACAGAATGTAAATCAAGTGTTTAAATAACCATATGTTAAACACTAAAATGCCACAATTTAAAATGTGCTGTGGTGTCGGTAAAACAAATATTACACTTTTGTTCCCTCTTTTTCTTTTTTCTCGTAGTTTGAATCAAACTATGGCAACCTGAAGAAAGAAGCAAAGAAGCAACTAGACATTCTGAACAGCATAACAAACAAACAGCCACGGCTGGATGTCAGCGTGGCCGTCAGAAAACAACTAGCCGAGGAGAAGATTGAGAGGTATGTGGAGTTCAAAAACAAAATATTTACAGAGTTGTCTCCCTTAAAAAATTTTGTGGTATTACCTCCCCTCCCCATATTTCTAGCATGTGACTTACTGTATCATTGGCATTGACATGACTTGTCTCTCACTGTTACTAAGGTGATTTTGGTTTTGTTGTGGAGGAAAGGAATTACAGTCACAAATAATAGTTTAAAGCGGCATTCCCTGCAATATTTTTTATTATTTAAGCATATAGAACTGAAAATCCCATTACGTTTGGTGCATATAAGACGCCGCAGTCTGACTTGGTTTCACTACACTGGCTTTTCCAAGTTAAAAATAAACTCAGAATTTTTAAAGTGGGACACTTTTGGCGAGTGCTCACTGGGCTAAAAATAGTACGGTTCAGCTATTGTTGCATTACAGAAACCGAGTAGTCAATTCCTAGCAGACAATTACGTTATCAGACACTCATGTCAACGTTCTAAACATCAGACTCGTACGCCTATCGATTGCTACCTGTATTTTACAATTTTAAACACACTGTTATGCTAATTTTTATTATTCACTACAACTTAAGAATTTTAGAGTTTTAAAGAGTATCTTTATATAAAAACAACACAAAAACTAAATAAAAACCAGATTCATTTTCACAGTCTTATTGTTACTAATATCAGTATAAATACAATTTAACTGTTTTATTAAGCACTTTTATAATATGTGAAGTATCACTTTAAAAATCCTTCTGTACTACAGTAATATAGGATGTCCAACAAATTTTGTATAAATTACACCACAACATACATTATTAAAGGCATATGAGTCTGAGGTTTAGAACGTTGCCATGCGAGTCTGTTTCTAGCGTAATTGGCTGCTAGGAAGTGACTGCTAGAATCGTACAGTATTACAAAATGGCGAACATTGTTCTAACTGGCTAGTAAGCATTTGACGATATGCATTAATGACGACAAATCACGAGTGAATTAAAAGTGCAGTTATGCTTGTATTTGAACTTAGAACTTGACTGTATATGATTGAAACCAGACAATGCAGCTTTAACTTCGGATAATCTGCACATGTGAATAAAGTTCCCGTAAGAGTGAAAGTAGTCTGCAACATTAAAACATGGAAATATCCTTAGAAAGTAGACTAGAGGAGGTACTCTCAATAACAGTTACTTCTCAGAGGTACATGTCTTATTAAAAATATGGGAACATATCTTTTATAGTATTAGAAACACCGGGGTGACCAGAAACACTTTGGATGTATGGAGATGGATAATCTAAAGAATATAAAATCTAAGTAATGTCTTGATTTCAATGATAAAAAATGGCTTTAATACTGAAAAATATGCCTTTATTTATGAAAAATGGACTATGTCATGCCAAAGTTTTGGAAAAGCTATGGAAATTCATGTCTTCACATGTGTATGAAGCATACTATATACAGTGGACTCTCGTTAGTCCGGACTCCAGTAGTCCGGAATCCTCACCTTACGGACGTTTGTTTTGCAAAACGAAACGACCACTCAGTAAAGTTATTCATTAATCTGGATATTCGGCTTCCGGAACCGGATGGTCATAAATCTGAACCAAATGTAAAAAGTAAAGGCAAATTGTTTCGTTTGACCGGTCACCGCTGATAGAACATAAAAGTAATCCGCCAATTAACGCTCAAGGAATCGACAGGGATAACATGGCTGCACGGGGTTTCACACCGCATGTTATTTAACCATTGACCTGTGTTTATTTAGTGTTAGTCGGATAGAGCACAAGTGTTGTTTTTTTAGTGTTGTTTTTAAATATAATTTCTTTGATCAATGACCAGACTGGCTATTTTATTTTATGAAAAAAAGAAGAGTATTTTATTTTTTAAAGTGGGCAACTCGTGATCATACCCTATGGTACCCCATAACTAGGCTACCCTCTTAACTTACCTGTATGATTTATTACGGAATACTGTTAATAATTGTTTTGATGTCCACCTCATGAGTATTGCCAGTCACCCAAAACAAAGACGAAGGAAACGTCTTATATGTTATTGCTATCAAAACACTGGCTTGTGCCTCTTTCACTAGTGGAACAGTGCTCATTCAGTTTCATGCCAGTTTTGAGGGAGTTGTATTTCTGTGCTAGGGGCGGAGGGATTATCATGTTGGCATTTATATTATATCAGTAGATATAGCAGAAATTAATTATAATTTTGCCGTTTAATATGTTCAAAATATAATCTGTAAACGTAGAAACTTTAAACTAGTAATGATTGCATATAAGTGAGAAACAATATGCATTCGGATTCCTCAACAACGTACCCACTTCGTGGAAATGAACTCAACCACGTGGCCTAGATTTACAACATTAACCGGTACGACAAAACACGACTAATAAAAGTTAAAAGTTGTTGTCGCTAGTAATCAAACATTTAGTATCAACAATGCAACATGTCTTAAACAGTATTTCATTTTATTTAATCGCATTTTCTAACTTTATGACAAAGCATCTGGCAGTACACTATTGAATAGTAGACTGGCCTCATGGGCATACAAAAAGCTTATTCACACCA
>JAECMU010155602.1:0-14115 GCA_016106625.1 Dracogyra subfuscus | reverse complement strand
CCCAAGACAGGCTTGCGCTATAACAGCTTGCTCTGAATGTGCACGTTAAACAATATTGAAAATTGAAAAAAAAATAATTAAAAAATGTAGCAAACTTTCTCTAAGACTGTCAGAATTATCAAATTTTTGACATCCAATAGCCAATGTTTAATAATTTAATGTGCTCTAGTGGTGTCGTTAACCAAAACAACTTTATCTTTGTTTTCTCATTGAAAAGACCAGTCTATTTGCTCAGATGTTGATTAAACTTGGTTAGGCCACAATCACAATATTACGTGCTCATTAGCATTTGAATGTTTCTTGTAATGAAGTCTCAACCCAGGAATCTTAAATGGTGCATGAAAGGTGATATATTCCTTGATTTTAATCCAAGCTCAATTCCTTTGATGTTTGACCTCGGCCGTTGTCATGCTAATTGTGTCCCTGACTGACGTCCTGGCCCAGGTTACCCAGTGAACGTACCATGATGTTTCTGCAGTAAATCAGTGTAAATCACTTCACCTGAGTTGTTGTGACACGCCAGCCTGTGTTCTGTAGCCCACAGGTGCTGGATGGGGAGAGCTGGTTTATTAACCTCGCTGATAACCTCTTTGTTGTACACTAATGTTTTCTTTCTGACAGCATGACACATCACAGTGCTCAGACTGGAAAACCTGAACCTGAAGAAAGCCACCTGTGTAGGAATCTTAGGTGTTGAGGATGTTTTACTCGAGGGGCGAGATTATAACCTAGTGGTTAAATGCTTGTCTGATGCACAGTCGATCTAGGATCAATCCCTGTCGGCGGGTCCATTGTAACTCGTTCCAGCCAGTGCACCATGTCTGGTATATCAAAGACTGTAGTATGTGTTATTCTGTCTATGGGATGGTTCATATAAAAGACCCCTTGCTACTAATAGATAAATGTAGCGAGTTTCTCCAATAGCCGATGATTAATAATTCAATGTGCTCTAGTGGTGTCATTAAACAAAACAAGCTTTTAACTTTTTATTGACCGTTTTACTTCAAATATATTTGTATAATTTTGTAATATAAATGTGAGCACTTAAAGAACAACAAAGAAAAAAAATGAATTTTTTTTAAAACACTGGAAATGGTAAACATATACATGTAATACAGATGCAGTCAATGATGCTTATTATAAATATTATCCTACCAAAGATTCTAGGCTGACAGAGTTGGCTCCCCTAGATTATAGCAATATTTGATATATTATTTAAGATCAATATTAATGTTATTTCAGTTTTTAAAAATCAGGGTCAAAATTAGTTCAGTTTACTAAATGTTTATTCATAATATTGAAATTAGTTTTTTTTCGTTTCTGTCAGTCATGTCAGGTCATAGGGTTTTACGTGTGCATTCAGAGCAAGCTGTTGTAGGGCATGCCTGTCATGGGCACAGGTGCAGGCCTTGGTCTACTCCTCTGTTCCGGACAGAATACTATCAGTCAGTACTAGTCGTGGACTGTTTACACAAAATAGGTTTGTGATCCATTTAGCAGGAACCATCAGCATAATAATTAGGCTTAAACTCCTTCTTAGTTTCATAATGAGCAGATTAAAAAATAATTTTATAATAATAATAATATACACTTAAGTTCTACTGAATAGCAGAATAACAACAAGGTATCTTGTATATATGCACTTCATAACTGTCAGGACAGGACATACCACAGCCTTTGAATTTGCGATAGTAGCAATAGGGCGGTGATAAGTCCACCGAGAATACTGTCATCTATTGCACCTCAAATGAGCACTCTACTACTAAGCTAAACTCCCACCCCAAACATATATATATGCATCTGTGCCGATCTCTGTGCCAGTGTCTCTTTCTGCTCCACTCTGTCTATCTCTCTCTTTGCCCATTGAGCTATTTCTTGTCACAGCCAGTGCACCACGACTGGTATACCAAAGGCCGTGGTATGTATTATCTGTGGGATAGTGCATATAAAAGATCCCTTGCTGCTTATCTCAAAATCTGTGTGGTCCTTAACCATATGTCTGATGCCATATAACCATAATTAAAATGTGTTGAGTGTGTCATTAAATAAAACATGTCTGTCTGTCTGTCTCTCTCTCTCTGTGTGTCTCTGTCTGTCTGTCTGTCTCTATTTCTTCCCCACATACACACATACCAAAAACCTAGATGAAACAACTTGTATCAGTTTATAATTATCCATTGCTATCCACTCTTGAATCATTCGACCATGTAACCAACTGAAATACTACCAGACATTATAGCAGAATCACGCAGCAGGGCAGCGCAGTTATTGCAGGTGTTAAAATCATTTAATGTTCATATTGGGAACTGGGCAGCAATATGTGGCCGCCTGTTGATGTACGGGCTATTTTCATCTTTTCACCCACACCTGACTGGGTCCTAATCAGGCTGCTAATGAGAAATCAGAGACCCGTTATGTCTGACGAGGTAATAATTACTCTGAAGTGCTTATCAGACTTGGATAGACTAGAGTTAAACTGTTGTCTTGATAAACATTTTTCTTCCCCAGCTCTGCACCCAGAGATACTGGACCTAAATAGAAAAGTTTTAATTATGTTATTTCACTCTTGGTTGGTTACGAAGATAGCCTGGTTTTAATTTTCTAATATCTATAAATGGTGGTGAGGTCTGATGTGTTCTTGTATCAACTGTGTGTTAATTAGGGAATCGGCTACATCCATGCTGGTCACTGGTACAGATTAGGGTAATGAGTGATGGTTAAAATTACCAACATCTCAGATCACAGGGTGGTCAGGTGTAATGAATTGTAGGATCAAATATCCTCAGAAGGCCAGTTGGCATTTCCCTTTCTACTGAAATCAGTTCTTCATCAGTAGGCCAAATGGTGTTTTCCTTTCCATTGCAATCAGTTTTGTGTCTGATACATCAAAAAGTCCATGGTATGTGCTATGCCTGGTTTGGAAAACCAGAGATAAAAGGCTTCTTGTTACTAATTGGAAAGAATAGTGTATATATCAGTGGTAAAAATACTGCCGTCCTGATTGTTTTTAGTCGGTCAACATAAAAATGGGCCAGAAGATTTTTTTTCACCTGTTGCTCCATTGGACCGGCAGCTATTTCACATTTATACTCAAACAATCATGGTCTGGTTTGATTTGGGCCAGTAGAATTTATTTCTTGCTGGACCGAATGTCTGGCAAAAACTTTCACCAGTTTTGAATCCTGTATGATATTGTTTATGTATGACAGCAGCAGGTTCTATAGTACAAGTTTTTTCCCTACTGAGTCGGAAAGTACAGCAATAAACACATATGTGCTGTTTGTTGTGTCGTAAAATGTAGCATTACTACTGAGAATTCTTTGTCAAAAGGGGGGCGGGACGTAGCTCGGTACAGTGCTTGCTCGATTTGCGATCTGTCTGGGATCGATCCCTGTCGGTGGACCCATTGGGCTATTTCTCATCATAGCCAGTGCACCACGACTGGTATATCAAAGGCCGTGGTATGTGCTATCCTGTCTGTGGGATGGTGCATATAAAAGATCCCTTGCTGCTAATCGGAAAGAGTAGCCCATGAAGTGGCGACATCAGGTTTTCTTTCTCAATATCTGTGTGGTTCTTAACCATATGTCTGACGCCATATAACCGTAAATAAAATGTGTTGGGTGTGTCGTTAAATAATATTTAAAAAACAAAAAAAATCATACCCAGTTTTGTCCCTACTGAGTCAGAAAGTACAGCAATAAACACATATGTGCTGTTTGTTGTGTCATAAAATGTAGCATTGCTAGTGAGATTTTTTTTTAAACGGTTGCAGGCACTAAAAATACCACGTAATGTTTGTAATGATATTTTTGTTATGCTGCAATTATTCCCTACACACAGACAATATACCATTAAGCCGCTTCCTTTAGTATTGCCCATCTATAGTCCATCCCTTTTTTTCATACTATGGAATTTGCTACAAGTTATTTATTTCTGAGCTGATTGTTTTTTAAATTGCACACAATTTGTTTTCTAATTATTATTTCCAAAACATTTTTACTTTTCTTCTTATGTCAAACCAAACTGAAATTATTAAAAAATAAAAAATAAAAATTGTAGGAGGATGGGACGGACTATAGCTGCCTCATTTTCTTCATGTTGATATAATTCCAACTTTGTTCATTTGCACTGTTTGACTTTCTTTTTATCGGCTTGAGCTACGGTGCCGGTGGCACATTCCCCATTCTCAATATTGTCAGTGGGATGCGTGAACCAGTATTGGAAAGCAATTGCTCCCGACTGTCTTACTTACTCAACATCCATCACTTTGTACCTGCAAAAACAATGGCCTGACGACCCGCTCGGCTACTAGTATGCCAAGAAGTGGGCCCTGTATAGTCATCATTATTATACTGCCGGTGTATATTTTTACTTGGGTCTATTTCTGACCTGTGCCTCCTCGGCTTCCTGTAAATGAAAGAGTTTGTTGTTTACTAGCTGGCTTGTTGGAGGAAAACAAGAAAGAGGCAGGCAGTTATGACTGGAGATGTATTAGATAATCTGGCAAGATTATACCGTTGGATTAGCTTTTATCTGTATATGTGAGATATGAAGTTCTGTCTGCCCCAGTGTCTTGGGGGCAGGGACTGTGTAGGTTGTGCTTGTGTGGGGCAGGGAGTGCCAGGTAAGATGATTAAAATATTGATACGGTTTTCTGAACTAATCATTTCATCGTTGTTCTCGCATGCATTTTTACCTGTATGTATTCGTATAATATACAATTTGTTGTTAAGTATTCAGTATTACAATACAATATTATAATTACTTGTAGATTTCTTTAGATCTCATTAGTTTGCAGGCAACAGGTTGGTTTCTCTCTTTTTTGAGGGGTGGGTGTATTCTGTCTTGTCTTTACAGCGAGGTCTTTTCAGTTCAGAAAGAGTTGTGAATTCAGAAATGTTTTTCTATGTTATTTTAATCTATTTAAAGATTTAACATTTTATTGATTTTGAGGTGAAATATTTTGAGTTAAGCGTGTTTGTACTTAAATTTAGACATGATTATTTTGGGCATATACGTATTTTGGGCACAAAGTGTTATCACCTTGACTGTGGTGCAATCTAGAGTCCTAACTTACGAGAATAGTTTTGTTTCATACCTGTTGATACATATGGATTATTCCTGGCAAAGATTTAATACGGTTCTAAATCCAACAGTTTTCCCATGCTCCTATTAAATTTAGGTTGAGGCTTGTATTCCCGGGGCATAGCCTCTGGTCTCTGCCATTCACTGCATTAAGGTGGGTTCTGTGCAGAGAGCATTTGGGTTTATATAAACAATACTGATGATTGCTAATTCAGTACCTTCTTTTTGAATGTCATTGTATGATGTATGATATGAAAGGTCGATGAACTATTTCTTGACAGCAGTGTTTGTTAATCACTTGTATTGTTCTGTATTAAGTCTGCTTTCATGCATGTAAGCATGTATGTGATTGTCCTCTGCTTGGAATATATGAATAAATACTCTGTATTGACATATTTACTCAAACATTTTGATAATGCTAACATTAAAAGAAGAAAAAAAAAGTTTGTTTGCCCTAACCTGACTGATTTGCAAAACAAACAGGCCAGAATAAATGTCAGGTCATAGATTTGTAGTTTCCTAAAACATTGTTGAATCCCATGTAAAAAATGCAAGGGATGAATTTGTACTAGTGATTTTTGAGAATTCGTGAGTTTAAAGTAGAATACTTGTAACCAAACTAGTTTATTTTTAAAATGTTAATGATAACTGAGTTTACTTTATGTAAGGAAGACATCTCACCACATATTATTATTTTAACACGTGGTCTTATGAGCACTTTTCCATGGATGTGAAAGCACACACTACAGTCTTTGGTATACCAGTTTCTGGGTACTGTTTGGGACAAGCCGAAACTTGGTGGGTCTTCTTGGAAGCATCGATCTAATGACCTATTACATCATAAGTGAGCTACATGCTTCCATTTGTATCTACATGATGATGATGTGTCAGATAACTGCCAAATTTACCCAAATCACCTGGAATTTCTTCTGTCTTGTATCTCAATTTGCTATTAAAAAATAAGAAAACTATATATAAAGTCAGTAACATACACAAGTAATGATATAACCATTTATTAGTTAATACATAGTGACATATTATATACCAGATACTAGTTTGTCTTTCTAAACTGACTGCTTTTTGGCAATGTTTCTGGAGACTGGGAAATGCTAAATGGTACATGCATACATAAATCCTTCCCAACAGATGCATGCAATTACACAGTGATCATTATTGGACAAGGTACAAGATCTGAGAACCTGTTAATATGATGACCTATTCAGCCAAAGTGTACTGACCTAGCCACCTAAACCATCTTGACACCCCACATATTTGGCAGGTCATCAAATGCAACTTTGAAAGGAACCACATTGAATGGACTGAAGCCAGCAAAAAGGTCTTCTATAAATACATGTTATATTAATTCCAACACTTGTATCTGTCACATTTGGTTTAATTGTTGCATTGCTCTCTACAAATATGTGAGGGTTACAAAGGATAGCTAGGAAATTGTTTTGGAGCATTTCCATTTAGGTACTTGAGGTTTCCATGTACGTTAATATGTGAATAGAGAAATTAGTTGGGAAATCATTGTAAAATTAATTAAAATCAAGAAAGTTTAATAGAATTTAATAGCCAGTTTTGGATTATCACATTGATTTTATGAAAAGGTATTTATCATTCAAAATAACATTAACAAATAATGGAGTTAATATATGATACAGACATAACTTTTTTCTTTTTTCTTTCTTTTTTCTTTCTTTTTTTCTTTAAAAATCATGATTGGGGCATAGGCAACTAAGAAGTGAAATATTAACATTATATATCCAGTTAATTTTCAATCATGCACTTTGTAAATAAAAACTTTGGCATGCTAGTAGTGACTGTGCTTAAAAGGAGCAGAGATGGGAGATTTAAATGCTATAGATATTTGCCTAAACATATTATTCAGTTGAAACAGATGTTGAGTGCAAGGGCCTAATTCACAAAGCTCTTTTAGAAAATATCACTTTGTCCGTACAGTCTTTTTGCATTGCATTTCACAATCACAAATTGCAAGAGTTTAGTGAATTAGATCCCAGATCAACGCCGAATCCGTTAACTTGAAATGGATAGTTCAGTTGATCCTTTCTTAAACTATATTTGCAACATGAATCGTTCTTGAACTGTCAACAAGAAATCGGGCCTAAGAATGTAGTCTGAGCTAAGATAAAAGTTGTTTACATAATATGTAGGTAAGTAAGAAAAACCTTTGCTAGCTCTAATAGCACACCCTAGGTTTGTCAAATGAAGAATTGGTAAATATATATTTGTGTCATGGTCACATATGCATGAATTGTTAACAACAATCCTGAAAAGATTAGCACTGCATATTTTGTCAAATAATGATTACATCTAAGCTTGCATTGCGTGTTCTTTGCAGGATTATACATTTGTAACTTAAACACTATAGTCTTCTTTACAATTCAGTAATTTACGATACATTTTGGTGACCACGATTACTTGAAACCTATTGTAAGGTTTTAGTCTTAGCTTCTTATTGTTTATGGGCTGCTGATCAGAGAAAAAACCCATGAGATTATGATGCTAGATACTGAAAATTGTTAGGAAAATGAGATCCTGTTGTTAAAATGGTGATGTGACATTCTTTTCTAGTAGGGACTCTGCCATATATTAGATGCTATGTCATTGTTTTCATGTTAGTGACTGAAATTATTTGTTTTTGAAATTTTAGTATATATACCATTTGTAGAATGGTGGACAACAAGTAAACCAGTTTAATAACTAAAAGAACTTATTAATTTAATTTTGAAATGATGGAATCCATTGTCTCAGCCTCGGTCTACAGGCTGGTAGGTACTAGGTTCGGATCCCAGTCGAGGGATTTTTAATCCAGATAATGATTCCAAACCCTGTGTGAGTGCTCCGAAAGGCTCAATGGGTAGATGTAAACCACTTGCACCGACCAGTGATCCATAACTGGTTCAACAAAGGCCATGGTTTATGCTATCCTGCCTGTGGGAAGCGCATATAAAAGATCCCTTGCTGTTAATCGACATAAGAGTAGCCCATGAAGTGGCAACAGCAGGTTTCCTCTAAAAAATCTGTGTGGTCCTTAACCATATGTCTAACGCCATATAACCATTAATAAAATGTGTTGGAGTCTGTCATTAAATAAAACATTTCTTTCTTTCTTTCCATTGTTTCAGCCATTTGATTATCAAATATTTATGATGCTGGGGACTAGTTGGCTTCTTTAATAAGGTTTCTATTAAATTGTGAGCTAGATTTGTCTTTTGCTTACTAGACTGGTGAAAATTGTTGACCAGAGTTTAAATAATTTTAACTAGATTTTTCTGCCTGTTGTCTTGGACACACACATGTACATACCTCAGCTATCAGAGATGCCTGTCCACACAGAGTTAATGGAAAGTTGTTAGTGGTTAGTAAGAGAGAATTTGGCTTAGTGGTTTCATACCTTCCGATTGTCAGCTAGCTATTCGCTCTTGAGTGGGCACCAGTACGGGAATGCAGATCAAGTACCATATTTTCTCATCATGTACTATGCGCATCAATGTATAATGTGCACCCACAACTTTGAATGTTTATTAAAAAAACCCAACCATGAACCACAATGTAATGCACACCGGTTTTTTTAAACCATAAAACTGACAGTTAATGCAAGATGTACCAATTTTCCCCAGTCATCAACATTAACTAAAAGTGAAAGCAGCGGTATATTCAAGAAACAAACCATAAGTTAGGTACTTTCATACATAGACATACATGTCACACAAAAGATAGACTAATACTTGCGTACTTGCATAAATTAAGACAAGATTATATACAATACATTTTAAATGACTAATGAATAAATGAAAAAAAATATATAGCATATGAATTTTATTTCTTGTGCCTAATGTGAATGCGCAAGATTTCTAATTTTATAGTAGTGTCATATATTTCTGGTTTGACGGAAATGGCCGAATAAAATCTTATGGAATTAAAAATATTACGGTCCATTGTTTGCATTTTTGTGCACTTTTTGGCGATGTATGGATGCATTTGTACATTTATTTTACATTTATTACAACCATCACAAGTGAAAAGTGATTTTTAAGAAGGTTTTAGCATTTCATTTTAATGAACACTGTCAATAATCTGTAAAGTACCGGTACAGTAAACTACGATGATTTTTATGGGTGATAGCTGGACTTTTTAAATTCTGTTAGTGTTATTATGTCTCATGCACACACTCATTTTTAACCTGTATTTTGTTGGAAAAAAACAGTATGCATAATACATGGATAAATATGTACTAATCTTTGGGTTGACATCTTACCCACAGTGCCACCAAAACTGGTCCCCATACTTTGAAAAATAGTGATGTGCTGTGAATAAGAAATAACTGCTTGTTAGCAACTGATTTAACTAGCCAATTCAGAAATTCTAAGAAACTAAGTTCTGGTAGAGCAATGTCTGTTTATCTTTTCTTTATAATAAAATCTTTTTTTATTTTTTATATTTCCTCTCTGAAATATGTCATCAGTGAATCAGCTGATAAGTGAATCAAAAACAATATTATTCTTTAGTCCATCTCATTACAGGTGTGATGTTTGTCTTTTACAATACTCAGGGCGAAATTATTTTCTGGGGAATAAAAAAGAAAAAGGGCTGAAGAGTAGCAATAGATCACCATACATGGACACAAACATCTAAAGGAATGTGTGTAGTAGGACAGGAAACCAAAATAGAAAATCCATTAGTAGACTACAGGGGTGATAAAATTAGAACTTCTCGCTTCTTCTTTTTTTCACCCTTCCTTTTTTTCTTTTTCTTTTTTGTAAACCCAAAGTTAAGTGCACTAAATGCATACACGTTAAAAGTAGAACAAATACCAAATTCCATGCCTCCTGAGTTTGCTTATGGCTGTCAGTTCCTTACAAATTACCCATGTTACTGAAAACACAAATCTTGCAGCTGCAAAATTAATGGAGCGAAGTTCTTGGCAGCTAAAAGTAATGAGTTTAACAACAAGAATTCAAATTTTTTCCTCATTGCTAATGCACGGCCACTTCAGGAGGGAATTAGCAACATGTAATGATATGCGTTAGATACAAATTGCCAACTTGTGCTTATCACTTTATACACTTAATTTCACATCTTGTTCAAGAGGCCAATAAATCAGGCATAAAACCCCCATAAGAATAAAATTGTTTCAATCCTATTTTTTTTTTATTTTTTTCTATTCTTTTTTTTTTTGCTCCTTTTACTTTTATAGTTTTAAATGTTTTCATGTGGTAATTTAATAAAGGAAGGAAAAATATTAAATTTACAGCTTATCCTCCTCAAACCTAAAATTCATTTTTCTAATAAATTAACTGTTATATGTCATCATGATGATGATAGTAGAGGTGGAGTCACTTATTTCTGTACCACCAATAAAACACCATCTTCAGGTTCTTTCTATTATTTCTACATAAATGCATTTATTTTACTACATTGTGAAGGCCATTTGCTTATAAATTCTATGTTTTGTTGGTTACTCGTGTGGCCTTTACAGATGAAATGGACTCTAATATAACTTCTGAAATCAGGCATCGAAATAAGCATTGTGTCTGTTAACCCATTTACAGGTTACCACAAAATATAGCCTGGTATCCCAATGCCTGTGAAATATGCCTAGATATCATGGAACTCTGTAATGGATACAACAATAAATGTTTTGTTAACCAAGGGAGAGGTAATCCTGGTATTGATTCATGAGAGTAGTCACAGCCTTGTGAAACATCCTTTGGATTCTGTTTTGTGTTGTAAACCTAAATATGGTTTCGTAACTCATGTTTATTGACTGGACTGAAGTGATGACATTTTCTTAATTAAGGCACATGTTGAACCACTGAACATTAAAGGTGAACTGGAAAGACAGGCTGAATTTTATTACACCCAAGGGAAATTTCTTTTCTCGTTTATGTGAAAATATCTTTAATTTTAATTATTTTTTAATTTAATTTTTTCTTTTTTCTTTAGAAGCCAGTTCTGCGTGCCAGGCTCGAGCTGTGAAGGATTACTTCAGTATATATGACCCACAGAGTCTGGCCTTCAAGGAAGGAGACATCATCACAGTAAGTGCTTCATTTTATTACAAAGACCTGAACAATATTGGTAACCAGTGTTTCTGCCAGAAAGACATTTTTGGATATTGTGCTATGGAATTGAATGCAATCACAGTCAACAAGGGGTGGGGTGCCTCCCACAGAAAGAATATGGGTTAAGTTCAGGGTGAGGGTTAAGAAAAGCATCCAGTAATGATAAAAAAATAATTAATTTTAGCAAAAAGGTTTTCTTTAAAGAAATAAAACCTGCCAAAGATTTGGGTTTGCCACCATAACTGTTTTATTGTCTGGCAGAAACCGTTGTGACAGATTTTAATAAATAAATAATTAATTGAGGTATTTGTGAATTTTGGAAACACTTATAATATTTATATTAAAATTGTTCAGATACATTGAAAGAAAGAAATGTTTTATTTAACGACACACTCAACACATTTTATTAGATGGCGTCAGACACATGGTTAAGGACCACAGAGATGTTGAGAGAGGAAACCCGCTGTTGCCACATCATGGGCTACTCTTTGATTAGCAGCAAGGAATCTGTTATATGTACCATCCCATAGACAGGATAGTACATACCACAGCTTTTGATGTACCAGTCGTGGTGCACTGGCTGGAGCGAGAAATAGTACAATGGGCCCACTGACAGGGATCGATCCCAAACCAACTGTATCAAGCGAGCGCTTTACTACTGAGCTATGCCTCGCCCCGTCAGAAACATTGATGCACGTGGGTTGTACGTGTAGTACACTTAATTTTTCTGATGTTCAACTTTTACATTGGTGGTGTATTTGTCAGTACACTGTGCAACCTTTTTGTTGTCCACAGCAATCAACATTTTCTGCTACCTGCTGCATGCCACCTCAAATTAACTGTCAACACACATGCAGTCAGTGAATGGCTAACCTTTTAAAAATATTTGGAAGATCTGACATGTTTTTTAAAACATTTTGTTTGCTTTAGATGTAGGTACATGTTTCTGCATGTATGTGTTGTCATCGTTTCTACATGTACGTGTCGTTATCGATGTCCAAATTATTACAGAATTAAACTTGACAGAATATTTCTCATTGACATCATATGCCAGTGATTATTAAAGCAAACAGAAATAGTTTATTTTAAGCAACTAAATTACCATTGTGGAAATGATCTCATGCTGTGACACCGGCCATGTAGTTTACCTTTAAATAGTTTCCAAGTGCAAATAACAGATTGCATGTGCTACAGGCCGCGGCTTCCAAGGTGTAACATTGACTGCGGTAACAAGTATTTATTAGCGCATTCGTCATGTGTTTACCAAGTGTGGTAACAAGTACACTTCTACACAATAGCTTTTTGCCCACATAAATCTCTCCTTTTTTTTTTTTTTAAACTACCCAGAGTGTAGTGTTAGGTTAAGAATGTTCCTTAATGGATTATCTATATTATGGGGAGATGGGAGTTGCCGTAATCATTCATTTATGCCTGGTGAGAGTGTAGGATATTTTGTTCTAGGCACACTTGATTTAAATATTTTCGTTAAAATGCTTCCTATACTCACTCCCACACAAAGATAAAAGATAAAAACCGTATTGCATATAAACATTCCACATACAAAACATATGCATAAACAAGAAACAAACAAACATCATACTATTCTAATGACTAAATAAGGACTAATTATGGGTAATACATGTATAATCGTGAACAAATTTGCATACCGTACCAGCACAGGCTGAATTTTGGTTTTGCATAATATATGTAAATTTTTCCTGCATACTCATACTTGTAAATAGGTAATTATGGAAAGTTAGATATGCATATAATTTGACATGTTGACCATCATATTTTTTGCATATTGTGATATGATGGTATTCATCTTCAATTACATTGCAGTGGTCACATAAACGTTCTTCCACTGGAGTGAAGGGTTTTGTATGGCGCCCAGTCTCTATTATTAATATGTGGTCACTGAGACGTAATTTAGTAAAAGTGACCAATTCATGAACAGCCCCTTGTAGTTTTTTACCACATCATTGAACTAATTTTACTGACTATTGTTTTATCTGAGATAATTAATAATCTGAAAGAATTATTTTGGCAAATTAAGATTGCCAAATATTGTTTTGCTTTTTGCACTTTAAATATAACATCCAACTTATTGATATGTTCTAGTATTTTATAAATGGTATGATTTTTTTTTTTTCTCTGATATAAAAACCCCAACCTTAAACAATATTTTTTTTCTACATTTATGCAAAATAAAAACATAGCAACATGTAAACAATTTTTTTTTTCCAATATGAATTGACTATAATTTTAATAGGTCTATAGCTACCCTATAGATAGGAATTGCATCCCATAGTGCACCTTATAGCTTTTTTTGAATCCATATAATGTTACTTTGCAATAACAAAAACTAAGAGCATAACACTTCCTTTTTAAGAACATTGGAAAAGTTTTAATTCAAAATTAATGAATCTTAACTGACTGAAAACAATGTCAAAATTGATTAAATTATACTATTTGGAAATATGGATATGAACTGAAATTATGTTATGTTGTATACAAAACAAAATAATTTTTAAAACCTGAGTGGAAATTGTCATCAACCTTAAAAACTAAAGATATTTTTAAAAAAAACAAGTTTGTGATTTTTTTTTTTTTTAAAGATTTTATTTAAACACCAATCCATTAACACTGCATTATGAAATTAATTACAAAAACAAATGGGCACTGTTAAAATATTTAGAAACCATTTTAACAGTGTGTTAAAGAGTGACATTCTCCCTGGCTGTATAGACCGCATTCTCTCCTTTGTGAATACACAGTCCCAGCCATTTAGCTCTCCACCCACTGGTTGTAATTGTCACATATTTAAATACAATTGTAGCGTAAATGAAATGTAAATATAGCACCCAGTTGCATACTGGATTTTTTCTGTGTACATGTTCACCCCTGACCCCAGGTAACAAATGATCTTTCTTTCCTC
>JAECMU010155594.1:0-13217 GCA_016106625.1 Dracogyra subfuscus | reverse complement strand
AGGGAAGTGGAGAAAGAGCACTGACATGATTTACACAACTGGAGAATTTCTGTTTTAAAATGGCAGCTATGTTGTGGTTTTATAAATATTTCCACTTGGACAGGACAGCAGATACCACAATCTTTGATACACCAATTGAGTTAACAGATTGATGTTAAAAACTATGTTTAGCGTATGACCAATAAAAAAAATAAAAAAAATAAAACAGTATTAATATGTGTAATTTATTTCTCACAAAAAGCGACATGGAAACATCACACCGTCATCTTTGATTAGCCTGCTTCTGTCTTTCTGCACGGAACTTGGAGACGCGTCGTGTCGGTTGAGTATCCGTGGCAACGGAAGACGAAGCGGAAGACACAACAGATGCAGGATTTTCAACAACAATACCAGAAAATGGCTGAAAAAGAAAAGCAAAACCATTATTCAGCATAGCCACTTACTGACTTTACTGTAAAAAATTTCATCTCAGGGAAGGAAGGAAGGAAATGTTATATTTAATCACACACTCAACACATTTTATCTACGGAAACAAGAAATAGCCCAATGGGCCCATCAACATGGATTGATCCCAGACCAACCGTGCATCAACTGAGTGCTTTACCACTGGTCTACGTTCCACCCCTTCATCACAAGGAGTGGACAATGAGTGGAGGTCTGTGGGCTATTTGTCCTCTGAAACATTTTGTTGACCAAACTGTTTGTCCACTGATGAATTTGGGACAATTTATTCCATAACCACAACTGATATATTTTTACGTTTCCTCCCATTAATTTACCTACATTTTGTCTAAGCAATATGGGGGTGAGATCTAGCCCAGTGGTAAAGTGCTCACTTGATGCGCGGTCAGTTTTGAATCGATCCCCGTCAGTGGGCCCAGTGGGCTATTTCTCATTCCAGTCAGTGCACCACGACTGTACATCCAAGACTGTGGTATGTGCTATCCTGTCTATGGAATGGTGCACATAAAAAATCCCTTGCTGGTAATCAAAAAGAGTAACTCATGAAGTGGCGACAGTGGGTTTCCTCCCTCAGTATCTGTGTGGTCCTTAACCATATGTCCTTAACCATATAACCATAAATGAAATGTGAAATAAAACATTTCCTTTCTTTCATTTCCAGACAATATCTATGATGATGTATGAGCCGAGTTTATGAAACATACATTGTACTGGAGTGAAACCTGTCTAAACCGGATCACACCGGTCACTTAATATTTATCCGATTAATCAATTAATTAACAAAACTTAAATTTGTCTAGAAAGTCTGTGGAATTTGTGTGGAATTGACAGAATGATGAGTGCCTTATTAGGTACATGATGTCATTGGAGATTTTCTATTACACATATATTCAATAAAATATGTTTTTATTGCACAGTCAGAATGGTCTTTATTACTATGGTCTTTATTGAGGTGGACAAATCCTATAACACGTTAAGCTAACACTGTACCACCATGTCACCACAAACAGATGTACCCACTGAGGTGGACAGATCCTATAACCTATCACACGTCAAGCTAACACTGTACCACCGAGTCACATCCTGCCTCCAAGATGAAAGGAAATGTAACCAATACATTTTATAATGGGTAAAAACATTAAAAGGCATGCCTCACTGCAAATGTCTTTCAGTTTCAACGAGTGTTTTATCAACAGTTGAAAACAGTGGCAATCAACAAACACAGGTGGACTGAGCTTGCATGCTTGGACGAACCCAAAAAGAGGAAAATAACATTCAAAAAAGAAAAAAAGTGAACAAAGCCAATCAAAGAAATTATCATGATCCCTGAAGGCCGTTTTTACACCAATCTAACATCCCTGGGGTCCTCGTGGGGGTCTAACTGGTGGCTGGGGTCCCGGCGGCCCTTCATCTTCAAATGACCTGTCAAGTGATTATGGCCAACACCCAAGGATATCAGGAAAAAACAAAGCTTTTCTAATCTCACAATAAGTGAACACTATTAAGGGGAGATAATCACAGCTTCCAGCGGTGCTGATGATCAACTGATGGAATGTGGCTGTGTGTTAGAAAATTGAAGAATGGAAGACTTTTTTTCATTCATGTGGGTACGGGCATGGGGTGTGGCTCAGGGGTAGAGTGCTTGCCTAAGGCCTGTCAGTTTGTTCTTGTTTAACGACACCACTAGAGCACATTGATTATTTAATCATCGGCTGTTGGTTAAAAGTTTGTTTTTGTTTAATGGTATCACTAGAGCACATTGACTAATCTATCATTGGCTAATGAATGTCAAACATTTGGTAGCTGTGACATGTGCATTTGTCATAGTCATCAGAAGAAACCCGCTACATTTTTCCTAATGCAGCAAGGGGATAGGAAAGCACATACCACACCCTTTGACCAGTTGTGGTGCACTGGTTGGATTGAGAAAAAAGAGGTGTGCCAGATGATCAGTTTCTCAGTTTCTCAGTACACCAATAAGACTTTCTCCCCATCCCAGCCAGTGCTCCACAACTGGAATATCAAAGGCAATGGTATGCGCCATTCGACCTATTTGACACAAGTAGTTTAGATTGCAGCATTAAACTTTTTTCCTTCATTCTCTGAACCAAATGTCAAAATCAAATGACGGGTCCATGGAAATAAAAGGTGACCTTTTTAATACGGTGATATTTTCTAATTTTAACATTTACAAGTTCTGCATCATAGAATATTTATGACTAAAAAAGCATAATTTACAAATTAATTACAGGTTTTTAATTTAGTGTATAATTATGACCGTGACGTACATGACCATTATAATACTGGCTATCTGTTTGGACATCACAGGATATTCCTGTCTACACTTCAAATGTGTGACATGAAATAGCCATATTTGACAAATGTGTAGTCCTAAGTATCATCAAACTAACTGCATTTCATTTAAAGGGACATTCCTGATTTTTCTGCATGTTTCTGACTAATACAATTTTCTACAATTAAACTTATATATTAAAGATATTATCATGTGATTCTGGTCATCTTAATATTTGTAAGAAGCCCAAACTGGATTTTGTTTCAAATAACATACAATTGTTTTTTGGGTTTTTTTAGGAAATAAAATGAAATTTAACGTAGTACAAATATTAGAACGATCAGAAACACCTTTAATATACTTTTTTTTTTTTTTGTATGTTTGTTTAACGACGCACTCAACACATTACAATTACGGTTATATCTGCGTCGGACATGGGTATGTCGAGAAAAAAAACCAGTGGTTAGCTGACGGGGATCGATCCTAGACCGACTGCGCATCAGGCGGGCACTGTACCACTGGGCTATGCTGCCCGCTCCTTTAATATACAGTCACTAATATGTTATGTAGAAAAATATATTTGATATGTAATTACAATTGTTTGTTGATAACATCTTAAAAATTGCAGCAAACTCAGGAATGTCCCTTTAAATTTAGTATATACATGTAGGTACACAACTCTGAACTTTTAAATGCATCACAACTCAACTCTATTTTGTTTTTATTCTTTAAAATTCTATTTCTTTTCATACTTAACCCAGATTAGGTTTCTAACACACTGTCCAGTGTACACAACTGGACAGAAACTAATGATTCAGTAGTTAACTTCTGATCCGTTAGTTGCAGAGTACTGGTTGGAATGGGAAAATGTAAAGGGTCTTGTAAGTAAAATTAAAAAATCCCAACCTCTCATACTTCAGATGGTTCATCTACCATTTAGCTACTATCGGCTGTTTTAATAACCATTAGGTTAGTGTGCTGAAGTAAATGTTAACTCACAGAAAAAAATGTTATTTAAGCCAGTAACGGAAATATTTTATTTAACGACACACTCAACACATTTTATTTATGGTTATATGGCATTGTACATATGGTTTAAGGACCACACAGATACTGAGAGAGGAAACCTGCTGTCGCCACTTCACGGGCTACTCTTTTCGATTAGCAGCAAAGGGATCTGTTATATGCACCATCCTACAGACAGGATAACATGGTCTTTGATGTACCAGTTGTGATGCACTGGCTAACACACAAATCAAAGCCGAAAACAAAAATTAAACATGTTTTAACATCAATTAATTAATACAATTAATTTTCAGTTAAACCTATTTTAATCAGCTTACCAATTATAGGTTAAGAAATGCAATTATTAATGTAGTGGGATTTTTGGAGGGATGGGGTGGGGTGGGGTGGGGTGGCTTTGTTGGATTTATGTTGGATTTCAATGCTTCAATATGATCCCACTAAGATGGTTTTTTCAAATTTCAAGTTAATTAACCAGTGCATCACAACTGGTATATCAAAGGCTGTAGTGTGTACTATCCTGTCTGTAGGATGGTGCATATAAAACTTTAACAATTTAATTTTGTAATAGACAAAACAATTTTAAATAAAAAGCTTGACCGATATATGTATTTAAACAAACTTTTTTTTGTTGAACACCTATTTACATTTAGTCTACAAAAATATATTTATACCAAATAAGTAGTTCTATCTGTTATTCAATCATTCATCCATTAAAAAAAAAAAAAATTCAATTCTAGACAGAATAACTGACAACATAAAAAGACAGACACCAAGATTGTTATTTTTCACTCCTAAAACTTTCCAAAAACATCCGACTGATATCCATCCTGCCATAAAACTGACTGGCTGGGTGACTGAAAGGTGTGGAATTGCACCCTCCCCCAAGCAGAATGCAACACATCTTGAGAAGTTGTGTAAACACACAGACACTAATACTTTTTGCACAATCCTTGATGACCCTTCAGTGTAAATCAAACAGAGAAATAATGACTGCCTGCCTGGTGCAGGCCATAAAAACAAAGCTCTCTGTAATCCATGCTGAATGAAAAGCAATTAGACATGTCTAAAGGGAGATAATCCTCACTGCCAGCTATAGAAAAGGTCTATTCAGCTTAAAGTAGTTCTTTCTTTCTCCCTCAACTCCTTTTTTAACAACAACAAAAAATGCTTTTCAAAAAGACTGATTTTTATTTGTGTGAGGTAACTCAGTGAGTTTCTCCGTCACTGTTGAGTGATTTTACATTGTGTTCAAAATAGGAAAATAGATCCTATTGAAATTTTTGATTAAATATATGAAACATTGTCTTGGTCACTGCAAGAGAAACAACCAAAATGTTTAACAGAACGTCAGTACACAGCATAATTAAATGCTGTTACACGATCAATGTTCTAAAATCAGCAAGAAGATCCCATTGCCACCCCACACAGTATTTTTCAAATAGCAGCAAGGAGTCTTTTATACAGATTCACACAAGACAGTTTGAAAAAGTTAATTTTATTTAACAACATCACCAAGGCACATTGCTTTATTAATCATCAGCTATTGGATATCAAACATTTGGTAATTGTTTACACATAATTATTAGAGAGGAAACCCGCTACATTTTTGTAAAGGAATACATAGTGTTTTTAAAATGAAATGTTAGAATAACAGACATTAGTCTAGCCAATGAAATTGCACCTTTTCCCAGAAAACAAGCTCATGTCACCGAATTAACTGTATATTAAAAACAAAAATTTTGTTTTGTCTAATGACAGCACTGGAACACATGATTAGTTAATCATCGGCTATTAGATGTCAAACATTTGGTAATTCTGACATGTAGTCATCAAAGAAAACTCGCTACATTTTTCTAATGCTGCAAAGGATCTTTTATATACACTTTCCCACAGACAGGAAAGTACATACCACAGACTTTGACCAACTGTGGAGCACTGGTTGGAAAGAGAAAATACCCAATCAGTAGAATGGATCCACTGAGGTGGTTCGATCCTGTGATGCAAGAAACTCAAGTGAACACTCAACTGACTGACCCAAATCATACCACTAACTGTATAAAAATTAATTAGTTTTTTTGTGAGAAGTTTAATGTATTTATTTTGTAGCTGCAACATCCAACGTGACAAACAGAAAGCTGAATGTCAGAAACAGAAACATCCTACTTTGTTTAAATGTTTAGTCCTATGACAAAATACTCATATATAAACAAAAAATAAATAACAATGACAAAATGTTTTAAATCTTTACAGCCATGTGTGAAGAGAAAGGGCTGGGAAGGGCGTCAACTACCACTTTTTGCTGTAATTTTCATGGTTTTAAAAAGTAATCGTATAATGTATAAAGTCCCATTAAAGTAAAAGTTCGTTCTTGTTTATTGACATCACTAGAGCTAATTGGATCATCAGCTACTGGATACCAACTATTTGGTAACTTGGATATATAAAGGAAACCTGCAAAACAATTTCCATTAGTAACAAAGGATCCCACAGACAGGATAGAACGTACCACGGCCTTTGATATACTAGTCATGGTGCACTGACTGGAAAAGAAATAGCCCAACATATATTACTGATGCCCACCACAATCTAGACACCTCCTTGTACATATCCCTGCACACACTGCTGCTGTATAATGTGTAAAATTTACCTTTGGTTTATCACTTGAGATACTTGGTGTTTGATTGTGTGCTGATTCCTCTGCTGAGGCCGTTGAAGAGGTGTGCGACTTGTTTTTTAGGATCGACTTGGGTTCTGTGGGCGTCGTAAACATCCTGTAGATATCTCGCGGACTTGATATCTTCGGTTGGTCACCATCATCACCTGGCGACTGATCGTCTTGCTGCAATTATGAGTAACAATGTTATAGTGGCAACAAAAAAGTTAAAAGTAAAGTTTGTTTTATTTTAACAACACTGATTTTTTATCTTATCGTTGGCTATTGGACATCAAACATATGGTCATGCTGACACTGTTTTTGTTTTTGTTTTTTTAAACCTGCTGTTGCCACATAGGCTACTCTTTTATGACAGGCAGCAAGGGATCTTTTATTGGCACTTCTCATAGGCAGGATAGCACAAACCATGGCCTTTGTTGAACCAGTCATGGATCACTGGTTGGTGCAAGTGGTTTACACTTGCCTATTGAGCCTTGCAGAGCACTCACTCAGGGTTTGGAGTCGATATCTAGATTAAAAATCCCATGCCTTGACTGGGATCCGAACCCAGTACCTACCAGCCTGTAGACCGATGGCCTAACCATGATGCCACCAAGGCCGGTACTGACAACAAACAAATATACAGTTTAACCATACTGCCCACTGATCAGTGATGGGCAGTTCACACGTAGCAACATTTCTAAGACTGTACAGTGGAAAGTAACAGAAAGAATTACTAATTAATTAATATCAGATTTTATCAGTCTATATAACCTACCAGGCCTCGTGCTTATAAACCTTAAAGTCTAGACTTTAATAAAGTCCAGTCTTTAACGTCATGGCAATGCCATTCAAATAGCATTACGTTAAAGTCTGGACTTTATTAAAGTCTAGACTTTAAGTTTTATAAGCACGGGCCCAGATATCAGTTTTATTATGTGAATATAATTACAAACTTTCCAAATTTATACGATTTACTGTATTCTGATTGGCTGACGTCACTAAAAAACCAAGCGTTATCCTTCGATAAACCTCATAAAAATATGTCATTACGACAGACCGTAATCAGTTGTTGTCATCATCTTCGGTCTTCGGCAGATGTGATTGCGAATATAGGATGAGGCGTCTGCACAGAACTCAGATGTAAAGCAACATGTGGCTATGTTGTTCGTTAATAAGAAAATCACCTGTCTCTGAACACGAACAAAGTGTTTTTATACCAAATGTAACTTGCTAGACGTTTCTTGAAAGTTCTTGTATTCACTAAATTAACCTCCCCTTCACTGTAAACAAGTTTCTCTGACGTCATGTTTAAAATATGACGTCATACCAAAGACTCATAATATTTTTTTTAACGGGTTAGAATCTACATTTTATAAACTTAAAATGTACATCTATAATCACTTCTTGTACTGTTTGTAATTATAAGAATTGTTTCTCATTTTTTAGGAATTTATCGATGTATAAAAGTCACAAATGTAGTATAAAATCGCTTCGCTACGATATTATACCATTTGTGACTTTTATACATCGATAAATTCCTAAAATATGAAAAACAATTCTTATATATAGTCAGCTTTATTCTGTGAATATACAAGTGAAAAACTCCAAAATTCCAAGTAAAAGTTTTAATTCATGCCGAAAGAAAATATATTGTATGATTAATCCGTCAGGGTTTTCCCCCAATTATCCCAAAGAAAAAATTATGACATTTCATCTGTTAACGTTTGATATGTAAATATTCTAAGTTCAATATTAGCAAGCAAGCTATTTTACAGCATGACATCAAACAAGATGAACAATGTCATTCTTTGATATTAAATTTGTTACCTCAAAATTGTTTTTGTTCTTAATTAATAAATACATATCTAAGTTTTATTATGTTTACTGCAACACTACATGTAAACACTTTCTCCACATATTGGAAATTAAAATGAAAAAACAGTATTCTGGATGCTCAGTCTAATGAGTGTATTTGTTCAAAGAGATACAAAAAAAGATGGAGACTCAATCTGGCTAAACATTTTAACCAATCAAATAGGAAATATGAATTATATTGCTGTGTTTCAAGCATGCTGTTCTTGGCATCCATCTCATTATTTTGTGGGGCCATTCACCAATTAGATGACAATTTTTTTTTATACCACCTGTAAAATATTAATATTTAGACGCTTTCCAGACGGTTCGTCCACTGGACAATTTGTCCACGGACGAATCGTCCACGGATGATTCGTCCACTCACCTCGCACAATTCTTCCACTCGTTGACTGCATTTTTTAAAGCATTTATTTAGCCCCCCACGTACATGTAGTACACATTATTTAGTCCGTGAACGAAATGTACTGGGGAAATAAAAACCCTGTGGACGAAATGTCTGGAACTGATTTTTTATAGTGGACAAATCGTCTAGAGCTTGCCAGTGGACGAATCGACTGCATCCCGTTTAGACCACTGCCACCTCCAAAGTTATATAATGCTTGTCAAAATCTGCTCCCTACACAAACTCTGTCATAATGTTTGCTTAGTTAGTAATAAATACTAAATTGAAATCATCTGTAATAGAATGGATTGTGTGAAATTTACTTCAAAAATAAGAATGACAATTGTTTTGAAAGCTTTACATAACTCTTGCCGAAGACACCACTGTCTCCCCAAAAATATTTCATAATGCAATCCCATGATACCCAGTCCCTTATATCATTTCTTCATTGTTGAACATCCACTTAACATAACACCAGTGATCTTTCCTATGCCCTCCTATACAAAAGACTAAAACATACTTAGCCTTTAATATAGCAGTCATGTAGCATGGGTTGGGAAACTAGGGTTGTGGGTTGGGTTGGGGTGTCGGTGGAGATGTTATACTCAGTGGTACTGCGCTGATCTCCATTGTGGTGGGTCTCAAACTGCCCTCAATAGATACAGGTTTCTTCCTGTCTCAACCAGTGCCCCACAACCGTTTTTTCCTGTCTCAACCAGTGCCCCACAACCGTTTTTTCCTGTCTCAACCAGTGCCCCACAACCGTTTTTTCCTGTCTCAACCAGTGCCCCACAAACGATACATTGTATGCACTGTCTGGGCAGGATCTAGCTCAGTCAGTTGAGTGCTTGCCTGAGGTGCTTGCGTCATAGGATCGAATCATCTCAGTGGACTCATTCCTTGATTGAACCTTTTCCCACCCAAACCAATGCTGGTATCTCAAACGCTGTGCTGTCCTGTTTGTAAAATGGTGCACATGTAAAAGATCCTTTGCTGCTATTGGTTAATGAAAAAAAAAGTTGTGGGTTTTTCCTCTTAAAATACAAGCTAAAAAATACCGAATGTATGACCTACAACAGTCAATGATTAATAAATCAATGTGCTCCAGTAGTGTCGTTAAACAAACATTCCTTTCCTTCTGTTTGGTAGGGAGGTGAATGTCTCATATATAGCACAACACATACCACAGCTTTCGATAAACCAGTTATTGTGCACTGGCTGGAAAGAGAAATAGCCCAAAAGGCCTACCGATGGTGATAGACCGCACATAAAACGAGCACGTTACCAATGGGCTATGTCCTGCCCCAAATGAAATCCATTGACTGGTGGTGGAATAGGTGAAAGTGATTTTAATATTCCGAGTGTCATCTCACCCCAAAACCCCAACTGTGCAGCATGTGAGCACTTTACCACTGGGCTATGTCAAGCACCCCCCTCCCCTCCCCCCATTCCCACTGCCCCAGCTCCCTCAAGTGAAATCACCTGACTGGTATTGGAACAGGTGAAAGTGATTTTAATACTCCGAGTGTCATCTGATGCCAAACCAACTGCGCATCAAGCAAGCACTTTACCACTAGGCTACAACCCTCCCCCCCTCGTTCCTACTGTCCCTCACTAACAAGTGAAATCACCTGACTGGCGGTGGAATGCGTGAAAGTGATTTTAATATTCCGAGTATCATCTGACGCAGACTCTTCTTCGTCACTCGTGTAACCGTCGGATGATGACTGCTCACTGTCACCTGATGACCCTGAACTGTCGTCAGAATCTCTGACTCTCGTATGGTGGATATGCCCCTCCGTCTGGTCGCTCCATGTGATCTTCTTACTGTCGTTTACATCAACTTTAAACTCTGGGTCGTCCGAGTCACACAGTCTGAAGAAAGAGGGTAACACAAACAGAAACTCTTCAAAAGAAGCCAGCAAATATCTCTAGGCTTGAGGTGGAATTCAAATGAGAAAATTAAAAGAACCAAGACATGCCAAAAAATATATATGACTAGACTTGAGCTTGAATTCTAAAGATAAAGAATTCTGAGATAAAGTAAAAAAACAAAACAAGACATGCCAAAAGAAATATCTCTATCGTCCATATCATCCTCCTACAAAAATGTTTTTTTGTAAATAATTTCAGTTTGGTTTGACAGAAGAAAAGTAAAAGTGTTTTTAAAATAACAAAAACTCCACTATTTTTGTGTGCAATTTAGAAATCAATCGGTTCAGAAATAAATAACTTGTAGTAAATTCCATAGTATAAAAAACAGGCATTCCCTGTGGGAAAGACTATAGGCTTGAGATGGAATTCAAATGAGATAAGGCAAAAGGGACGGAAGAAAAAATAAATAAATTAAAGATTATTTTCTACTACATATTTAAAGCTTAAGACTTTTTGCCAAATCACAATGATTTAAATGAGAATTAATTTAGTGAATATGTTTCACACGAATAATAGTGTTAAAAAGTTATGTTGAGTTACTAGAGCACATTGATTTATTAATCATAGGATGTCAAATATTTTGTAACTCTAACATATAGTCTTAGAAAGGAAACCTGCTACATTTGTTTTATTAGTAGCAAGGGATCTTTTATATGCATCACCCCACAGACAGGGTGGCACATACCACTGTCTTTAAAATACCAGTTGTGGTGCACTGGCTGGATCGAGAAATAACCCAATGGGCCCATAGACCGTGAATCAGGGATGGATACTAGACTGACCGTGAATCAGGCATTCACTTTATCACTGGGCTATGTCGTGCTCTATAGTCTTAGAGAGGAAACCTGCTACATTTTTTCTATTAGTAGCAAGGAATCTTTTATATGCACCATCTCACAGACAGGATAGCACATACCACAGCCTTTGATATACCAATTGTGGTGCACTGGCTGGGACGAGAAAGAGTCCAATGTGTCTACCGACATGGATCAATCCTAGACAGATTATTAACAAAGCATTCCAACCTCTCCAGCTCTTTCCGCTCCGATTCAATCTTCTCCAGCCGATCTAGTCGCGCCCACAGTTCCTCGTCTGTCGACTTGTCTGGTTTCAAAGTGACGGAATCGGACTCAACTTTCTGAGACTCCTCTCTCAATCTCTTCTTGTACTCCCGCACACTCACCCTGTGATCCTCTGTTCAAAATAGAGAACATACATTAATGTATCTGTTCTCAATTTATGGGGAAACATCCTATTATAGGCTTATGCATGTTGATCAATCTGAACAGCTACGTAAAAAAAAAGGGATAGATATTGTTTAAAATAAAATATAGAACACTTAAAAGTCTGTTAGCATATGTGAAGATGCCATATTGCACTATCTTTACAATTATAAACGACTACACTTTAATCTATCATACATAATCTTTACATAATGAACTTAAAAATATTGAAAATGTTTATGCTACATTACATTGTACACAGTGACTTTTCAAGAATTCTTAGCAAAAAATATGACATATCTATGATAACAGCAATAAGTTCTTTGCCCCTAAAGAATATAGTCAAAGTATAATTAAAGTTTCAGTTAGGGAAACAAAATACAATAAAATACTTGAAACAATTATACTTATTTGTTTTTATGTTTTTTTAGGATTTAAAACATTCACATTGATTCAATTTGGCATAAAACTGATTAAAATCTGCTTAAATATTAAAAAATATACATATCGAAATTGTAAAAAAACAATCTGGAATAAAAAACATTTAAATCCATCTTTATTTCATACCTTTCCACTTCTTTTCTTTTTCATCGTCATATTCTTCCACAATTTCTTTCAATCCACCTCGTTCCTAACAAACCATAAATATAATGTGATAAAATTCCTAATCTGTTTAGAATGTTTCAAGTCTGTCCACAAAACAAGGCAGAAACCACAACTATCAATAATGTCAGTAAAAAGAAATGTAGATAACTTCATAAATTGTACATGTTTATTGTGTATCTACAAGCACGTGTTGTGTAGTAATGTTTCATTTCAGTCAGTGCACCACGACTGGTATATCAAAGGTCATGGTATGTGCTATCCTATCTGTGGGATTGCACATGTGTATTGTGTATCTACAACAGAGCTGCCAACTGCTACGCTTTGGGCATAATTTGCTACGTTCAGTTGACGTTTGCTACGCTCATGCCCAAATCGCTACACTCAGTTGAAAAAAATCTAGCGATTTCTGGAAATTCCACTAAAAATTGGATGTAATCTTGGAATACAGTAACAAAAAACCTGAATTCCTCATTTCTGTGGCCTTTTTAAAATTCCAACACATAAAAGTATAATTTGTGTTTTAAGACCTATTGTAAACAATTACAATAAGATGTATTCAATAACGGACGTTTAGTTTTACTGTAGGCCGAGCCCATTGTTGCATACTATAAAACTTTCAAAGAACTGGTTTTCCGTTATGCTATGCTTCAAGGCTCGAATTTGGCAGGCGGCAGGCGGCAATTGCCGCTCAAAGCACACAAAATGCTTTCCACAAAACCGTTTCACAAGCAGGTTTTGCTTTCCATCTGGTTTCTAAAA